>JBBPBX010092473.1:0-13728 GCA_038048925.1 Garcialebias charrua
GTTTGTAACACTGTCTTAGAATGATGATTGAACTTATAGTGTGACTGGTAAATGTCCCATGAGGTGACAGGAAAAAATTTCAAAATTAGTCAGAAAATCATAGGATGGAATGAATTGAGTTTATTAATGTTTTTCTGACTAAATGTTTATCAATTTTTAAGTTAAGAGTTAATGCTTAATGCAACACTTGTGAGAGAAAACATTTTAGTTTAGTGTCAAGATGTTTCATTAAACTGTTTCTTGAAATGGGGGTTTGTGCAGTCTTACTTCAAAGGCCCGGAATTCTTGGAGGGATGGGCCCGTCCTTCTTGGAAAAGCCATAAGGTCTTTGATGAATGAATGCATATCACCCATCCTACTTCAAGCCTTGCAGTTCTTCTGAAAGGGAGTGAGGCACACAATGTGTTTCCATGTATCTCACAGCCAAGTATGTAAGATGTTGATAAGTTGCAGTTTTCAGTTAAAGGCAAACTGACCCGTGCCTAGTACCACTCAGACAAACAAGTTTGAGTGAAGTCATCACATGCATCCCACAAGGTATAAATTAGGAGCTCGGATGAACACATTCGAGAGTCTGTCGTGATCCTGATCAAGATGCTCGGCTGCGTTGATGTATATTCCCGCCAAAACTGTGATGGCTCTCCCAGTTGTGTCAAAATGTGAGGGATAATGATTTTACATCAATGCCTAAGTTTGTGTGTGCTGTTAGTACTGTGACGGATTTAAATGACACTTTATTTCTAGCAGGAAAACTGTTTGTATGTTTGACTTGTATGTTTTTACTTGTTCTTTTTCTGTCACAGTTTTCTTTAATAAATTCATCATTATTGTTAAGGGAATCTGTGTTTGTTTTCTTCCAAACAAGTGTACCTACCTTTCACGAATCTGAAAAGATGATAAAACATTAACCATTTGGGTTGATCTGAAATATCATAGAACAACGTTTAATGCTGGACCTTTACTGGAGCTGAGATGGATGTCTTCACAAGGTAAAAAATTGATGTTACCCAAGTGAACTGGCATTTAGCTGATATCGCCCAAGAGCTGCCATGTTTCTGGTTAAACTCATTTCAAGAAAATACCCCTCCTCTTCATCTTCCTTCCTCTTAACTATCCTCCTCTGTGCCAGTAACATTTAAGTTAAAAAGTGCTTGCAAATATAAGTAAATTTATCACCTTATTTACTTGATTCTGTTGTTTCTAGAAGTTACGGACGCGTGATTTCCAACTGTGCTGAAGTTTAATTTATAGGAAATTGATCAACCAATCACTGTACATGTATGATGTAATTTATAATTCTGTTAATTAAATGATTCCACCTCTGGTGGGTCAACTATAATTAACGTTTCATTGTCACTCATATCCATTCATTTGATCACACAATTTATAGTTCAATCGTGAAAGAAGAGAATCCGTGAATTACTATTCTGACCTTGAACGAGTGTTGAATAAGTAATTAAATTAAAGTAGGAGTGTGTCAGGTTAACTCTGTCCACATCTCTTACATATTGGTGGCCTGATGGTTTCTCTAAAAGGATTATTTTTAATATTTGTGTGATCTTACGGAAAAAACATTACATGTTGGCATAATATCCAAGTTTTTGACTCTTAAAAGGTAATTTTTGGCTGGAAATATGTTCAGAACGCTGCATGAATTGCATGTTTGATGTCATTTGAAGCTAAAGTTGTCATTAAGCAACTCTTTAAACGTCTATTTGATGAAGTTTTGGGTTAAAGAATTGTCACTGCTGTGTGGTTCGGTGGCTCTGAGGTCTACTGGATCCGGTTCCGGGGACGTGTCACAGCTGATTGTGAAATTTATTGTTTTGACTGACGCGTCAAAATTTTGCTTAATGAGCTCCTTATTACATCTGCAAGATTGCTTTTTTGTGGTATTTTGCATTTTAAAGCAGAAATAAAAGCATATTCTGGCTGAAGCTAGTGTTATCAGCCGTGGTTTGGTTAGGTCTGGGCCTGTCTCTAGTTGACGTGTTGCTATGGATATGTTTCAAAAAGGTCAGTGTAGGCAACAGCTATATTGCTGTTTTTACTGGGCGTAGCTTAGTATACTTGTTTGAATGTGAATCGCTACATTTTCAGAATTATTTGCGGTGTTTTTAAGCATTTTATGAGTTGAATAAGAGTTGGTAAGTTGAGATAAGCTAAACTAACATCTAAAGCTACGTGGCAAAACATCACATTTTCATGAGCTGTGATTGGTTGAAAGAGATCTGCGTCATACGTTGTGATTGGTCGATTAAAGTCATTTTTTAACGCAATTCTAACAAGATTATCGGACTTGTTCATCTCTATGCATGAAACTATCTTTAAAACCTGTTTGATTGCAGTGTTTTGAGATATTTAAAGGTGCTTTTAGAGCAGTTAAAAAAGTCTGGTAGATCGCCGCATCACCGGAAGTCACGTGACCTCGAAAGAAAAAAACTATTTTTTCTTTAAATTTTAAAAATACAATAAAGCCTTTACAACAGTTCTAATCACATTGATACGTCTCTTAAAAGGACGTTTGTTCAAGCGATTGTCACATTTAGGCAAAAAACTCATTCCAAACGTTGATTTTGACTGAGTTTGTTATAAACTAACGGCTAAGCTAACGGTAGTTAACGCAGCCTTATTGCCCAACAGCGCCACTATAGCGGCCAGGAAGAGTAACTACAATCACTTCGTGATAAAAATAAGCCTTGAACGCCATCTGCTGGTTAAAAGAAGGAGAACAGGAAATTCATACAGTAAATATAACGAGAATCACTGTACTGTATTTTCATTTGAAAATAACACTTTCAAAGTTATTCTGTGTACAATGAAATACTCCAGTTTATTTTAAATAAAGAAAATTTTAAAATAACACACAAAGAACATCTCATTTGATTTTTTCACAAAAATAAAAAAACAAAGATGACAGAACTGATGACAAAATCCATCACAAAGCCTGGTGGCTATCCAGCTGCCGAAAAGGTCATGCAAGGACAAGATGAACATCCATTGATGTTTTATGACAGAATCTTCCAAGCTTATTTTGGTAACACAAATGAACCAGGCATGGAAGAAGAAGTTGGCTTTAAATTTGTTTTCAGCAAAAATCTCATCTCTGAGGTAAAAATTAAAGTACGAATAAAGGCTAACTTCAAATGGACAACCATTGAAGAAATAAAACAGTGCACTGTAAATGTTTTTGAGAATTACATGCAAAGCATAACACCCTTAGAGGTGTCTCCAGGTGAAAAGGGCAAATCCCAGCCGCTGGAGATGGAAGAGGTACGAGCATCAGCTCCCTCTCCTACAGAAGGAAAGAAAACACAAAATGTTCGGACAAGCAAAAAGCCACAAAAGGAAGGTGTACGCTCTAAAAAAGACCCAAAGTGGTTCAAACCAAGCCAAGGCCCTGCTCCTGTTGCACCTCAGACAGAACAGTCCGAGACAAGCAGCAAATCAAAACCTCTAAGCTCAGAAGAGACAGAGGAAATAAGTAGTTTGTAAGAAAATTTGAATGATACAAACATGGATGACCAACCTGGAACAATGAGTAGCACTATCATTGATAACAACTCAGAGCACACAAATAACAACGTTGCCACAGATGCTGACAGTCAACAAGACGCAGACAGTCACCATGACATTGTTGTCACAGACGCCAAGAACCCCTCATCCCACAAAAGGGGGGTAAAGCTCACACACCAATGACAGTAACCAGTCGTAAACTGACCAATCAGACACAAATGTGACTGCACTGTTGGTTGAGATACACCAAAATTACACAGAAAGAGGTAAACATATAAAGAAGCTTTGGCCAAAACCTAGAAGGTTCCTGTGTACAGTCCTCTATCAGCTATGCAAACAG
This sequence comes from Garcialebias charrua, assembly GCA_038048925.1. Classification (NCBI taxonomy): domain Eukaryota; kingdom Metazoa; phylum Chordata; class Actinopteri; order Cyprinodontiformes; family Rivulidae; genus Garcialebias; species Garcialebias charrua. Next base: position 3,857 of record JBBPBX010092473.1, read on the forward strand.
CTAAATCTAGTCAAAGGTATCCTAACTTGTGCTCATGGACTGACGTCCTCACCTGTGTTCGTGGTCCCCCATGACCACAAGGGGGTGATGTTAGGTCATGCCCATGACAAAGACAAAGATCTCACAAACTCACAGGCTCCATGGAAAATAGGGTAATCCAAGCAGAAATTAGTAAATAAACTAATTTGGTTTAGGCTAAATTAGTTGTTAAAAGAAACAGCTCCAACTAGAACTTAGAAACACTAAGTCTAAAACCCACAACAAAAACTAACCTTAACAACAGTTTAAATCCGCAGGATTTAACTTGACATTGGGTATAAGGCTAAGACCTGTTTTTTGTGTGTTACATGTTGGAATCTGGCGACCATAGTGAGTTGAAGCAGTGAAACGTCGTTTTCTATCCAGTTGTTAACATGTGCTGTACCTCTGATGATCTCATTCCTAATCGTATCCATCCTTGTCTCTTCTAAGGAGAACCTCAACATCTTCATTTCTGCCACTTCCAGTTCTGTCTCCTGTCTTTTTGTCCATGTCTCTGTCTCCAGACCAGCTGGTCTCACCACTGTCTTGTAAACCTTTCTTTTGAACCCCTCATTGCCTCTGATGCGTCTCATTTGTGTATGAATGTGATCTAAAGCACTGGTTAGTCTCTACAGATTCAGATTATCTTTTTTAGAGATGTAGTAGAGTGCTGTATGATTGTGTGTGTGTGGAGGTAAATGAGGCACAGATTGTGTTGTAAAGAGCTTTGTACGGTAGATAGAAAGGCTCTGTTTAAGTACAGCCCATTTACCATTTGACCTTTGCTGCCACCCTTTTGTCACAAATCACTCCAAAAACTTTTCTCCATCCACTCCATCCTGAGTATACTGAGTTTTACGTTATGTAATTTTATCTTATTCTGGGCATCTGCATCAACCTGCTGGTGTAATTGTTTTCTCTTTCATGAGCACTTGTTGTTTCATGTAGGTTTTAGCCTCATCATCTTGTAGACACATCCCCATTATCAAATTCTCACTTTCTTAATTTAGGTGTCTGTAAATCCAGGTGTTCATCCATAAATGCACAAATGAAGAAGACCCATAGCCATTCTCAAGTGAATTCTGCCTCTTGTTGTTCATTGCACTTTGTTTTTCCATCACCAGCGCTCAGTGGTAGATTTAGCAGTTGTGAGGGGAGCAGGTGACAAACTAGATTGGATTTTCATTATCCCTTCTGTGGACTCTAACACTTCAACAAGATGCAGCAGACAGAAGCAGATAAACTAAAACACTTAGCGGTAATTCATGTTCAGCTTCACACGTCTGTTTTTCACCACTTAGCTGGCACAAAGTCTGGCCTGGTCACAAACTGGTGACGTCATGACTGAAATCCCAGAGTTCCCTGAATTCCCATAACACATGGCTAAGTAGGAGATGGATAATAAACCATTTTTATTGAACAATTTAATATTCAAAGAAACTTGTATTTTTGTGGATTGCTGAATGTAATTAATAAACGTTACACTGTGAGATAGTTTGGAATGTAAATGTTTCTACTATTGTGTAGAAAATCTGGATATCCAATCAATACGTATGATTATTCTTTTGTTACTACACTGAAGGGACTTTTTTCAAACGTACAAACAGGTTAACTCACTTCCTCTTTAACTGCGATACACCCTGCTAATAATCTTAATTTGGTTCCTGTTGTTGACTAAAATGCAGTGTGGTCCAATGTTGATGTCACAACATCTGGCCAGGTGCTTTGAGGGTTGAGTCAGTCTGCAGTCACCTTTCTAATATTTGGGTTGCACATTCAAACAGCAAACAAAAACAGGTGGTACATGTGTCCCCTGATGGATGTGAGTACTGTACTAGTGAATGGTTGTAATTTTAAATGAAAGATGTCTTTACAGGACGTGAACAGGAAAGTCTTTATTTTAGCTCGGAGTTGCTCGAGTCTGTCTGCACTTTGAATTCAGCAGAACAGAACATGATGATGATGATGAGTGGATGGAAACTTCTGTCTGAAGGCACCATCAGTGGGTTTACAAGAGACACGTGCAGGATACATCTGCAATCAGTTGCTAGTAATGTTGTCGTGCCCACAGTAACATAATTTGTGTTATATAAAGCAATATCATTAAACTAACGTGCAGGAACTACTGGCTAATCCTGCAGAGATTATAGAAGTTGAGGCGCATCTCTGCTTCATGTCAATTCATTCCAGGGGTAATAAGACAAACCAACAGTAATCATTTGGTGCGTGTGGGTGTGTGTGTGTGTGGTGGTGGTTGAAGAAGAGTGTGTGGTTTTAAACAGTCTTGAAGTGAGCAATGTGCGTTCATGAAACTCTAGCATCCTCTGGAGCGCGTGCTTTCACTGTGCGTAAAATGATCAACCTGAGTATTTTACGTTTCCCCACGCTCGTGTCCTTCCACTCCTCACAGCAGAATGCACTCCAGTAACAGGGCTTGACTCTATTTTTAAAGACAGACAGAGAGCTGCAAGTCCTCCGACAGCAGGCTGACACACAGAGGATGGACGCGCTCGCGTTGAATGCCACGGACTGGAGCGGCTCCAACTGGACCAACACGTCTACGAGCGACTTCAACCAGTTCATCCAGCCCGTGTGGCAGATCACACTGTGGGCTGTGGCTTACTGCGGCATCGTGCTGGTGTCTGTGCTCGGAAACATTGTGGTCATTTACATCATTCTGGCTCATAAACGCATGAGGACCGTCACCAACTACTTTCTGGTGAGTCCTCTGTGCTTCAAGGTGTGTGTGTGTGTGTGTGTGTGGGGGGGGTGAATCCACCTGATATGGTTTGAATTGTTGGTAGCTCGCTGGGATAATAGAGAAAATAAGAATCATAACTAAAAGTTGATCATTAGTGCAGATATCATCATAACATCAGCACATTTATAAACTCAATGTACAGTTTAAATATGTATCCATTTATATCAAAGCCAACAAGAATTACAACTCATAGTGCCACAATAATTGATAATATTTTCACAAATATAACAAATGGGGACGTGATAGGTGGTATCTTAACGACCGACTTAAGTGATCATTTACCAGTTTTCACAATCTATAAAAATGATCAAAGCATCACAAAAGCAGTTACAACGAAGAAAAAGATCATAAACACGTCAAAAAAGTTTTGGAAAAATTAAAAGAGGATCTAGATAAACAAGACTGGAATGAAGTGTATGTTGATGATGCGAACAGAGCATATGATGAGTTTATGAATATCTTGGAAGCTCTGTATGAAAAGAATTGTGTGCAAACAAATTACACAAAGAGAAATACGGTTGATCAACCATGGATGACAAAAGGGTTGAGAAATGCTTGTAAAAAAAGAATTATTTGTATTCATGTTTCTTGAAATTGCGAAGTCAGAGCGCTGAAGAAAAATATAAAAAGTATAAAAATAAATTAGTAGGGATTATAAGGAAACATAAGAAAGAATATTATAGTAAATTATTAGATAAAAGTAATGGTGATATGAAAGCAACATGGCGAGTAATGAATAGTGTTATGAAGAATCATAAAGCAAAAACTAGTATTTCAAAATATTTTGTAAAAGAAAAAGATGAAGTTTATGATGAAAATGAAATTGTCAATGGATTTAATCAATATTTTGTGAATGTTGGATCAAGCCTTGCAGCTAAAATACCAAAAGTAGATAATAATGTGAGCCATTCAATTACAGGTTGTGCAAACAGTATTTTTCTAAATGGAACTAACAAAGAGGAAATAATGAATGTAGTAAAAAATCTTACAGACAAGAGATCAAAAGACTGGGTGGACATGGATATGATGTTTGTAAAGGACATAATGAGCCATGTTATTGAGCCGTTTACATATATATGTAATTTATCATTTTCAACAGGAATATTTCCAGATAATATGAAAGTAGCTAAGGTAGTTCCTCTTTTTAAAAATGGTGATAAATGTGTGTTCAACAATTATAGACCTATATCCTTGTTACCACAGTTTTCAAAAATTCTTGAAAAACTATTTGTGAACAGACTAGATCAATTTATAGATAAACAAAATATTCTAAGCAACAGTCAGTATGGGTTTAGAGCAAAAAACTACATCAATGGCTCTCATGGAATTAATGGAACAAATAACTACTGCTGTCGATCAAAAACAATATTGTATCAGTATTTTTGTTGATTTAAAAAAAGCATTTGATACTATTGATCACACCATTCTCCTTGAAAAATTGAACAAATATGGTATTAGAGGACCAGCATTACAGTGGGTATCTAGCTACTTGAAAGATAGGAAACAATTTGTACAAATAAATGATGTAAGATCTGACCTCTGTAATATCACATGTGGAGTTCCCCAAGGCTCTGTACTTGGACCAAAGCTATTTATTTTATATGTGAATGACTTGGTAAATGTGTCAGGACTCCTTAAATGTGTACTTTTTGCTGATGATACCACTTTTTTCTGTTTAGGTGAAGATATAGAACAAATGTTGGAATTGATAAAGACAGAATTTGTCAAGATACAAACTTGGTTTAAAATAAATAAATTATCATTAAATCTAGAAAAAACTAATTACATGATATTCGGTAATAAAAAGAAAACTGTTGATGTTCCACTCAAAATTGAGGATGTTGAGATTTGTAGAGTGAATGAGGTGAAGTTTTTGGGTGTTATCATTGATGACAAACTGACATGGAAACAACACATAAATTCTGTAAGAATAAAAATAGCTAAATCGATAGCAGTACTGTACAAAGTCAGAGACCTATTGAATGATAAAGCTCTGTATTTGTTGTATAACACAATCATTGTTCCACACTTAATCTATTGTATTGATGTTTGGGGGAAAGCGTGTAAAACAATCACAAAGCCTATTTTTGTATTACAGAAAAGAGCTGTAAGAATTATCACTAGAAAACATTACCGTCATCCATCAAGTACATTATTTTATCAACTGAAGTTATTGAAGTTCCATGATTTGGTAGATTATAATATTTTATCAGTTATGTATAGGGCTCAAAATAATACATTACCTTTAAATATCCAAATGCATTTTGTTAAAAGACAAAGTTGTTATAATCTTAAGGGGACAGAGATGTTTGTAAAACCACAATTCAGAACTAGTTTGAAGGGACGTTCTACCTCAATCCAGGGAATTAGATTATGGAATGGCTTGGAGAATGTAGTTAAAAATGCCAAGTCAATGTTTACATTTAAGAAAATGATCAAAACGAATGTGTTAAAAAAATATATGAAATAGCGTAATGTGTATTGTATTAGTTAGAAAATTAGAAAGAGTTAGTCATTTTGTACTGTTGGTTGAAGATTATTATTGTTTAATCTGATTGTTCGAAAAAAGGGGCAGATATAATAATATTTATTCTTCTTTCTGCTACCTTTCATTTTTTTATATTTTGTACGTTATCATTTATGGGATTGTCTTGTATTGTTTCTTTTGTAAAACAATGAAAAAATTTAATAAACATAAACATATTCCAGGTGAAAGGAACAAGTTGAAGCCTTTTGGTCCACATCTATTTTCATGCACAGTGCACGTGCTCAGAGAACATGTTGTGAATCACTCTCAGCTACTACCAGATCTGCTGCTTTTGGTTTCTGATTTCTTCTTCTTCTTTTCATTGCCTCACACATTTTCCACACACCTCCCTGCTCTTCTTGACTCTTTTCTCTTCTGTCAGTCATTTTGTTTTGACCCTGTCTGATTGTTCTGGTGCTCCTCTTGCTTTTGTTGGTTTGCTGCCACATCAGTCATTTTGTTTTAATAATTAGAATAATTGTATTTATAATCCTCAAGTCCCTAAACATGTAATCCTGCCTTACTACTTCTAAACCTGCAACAATATCTAATTTAATTTACATATCTGGAAAATTTACATAATTATAGTTATTTTTGTGTTGGCTAATTTCAATTAGCTGTGGTGGCCATCTTGGAAAATGTTAACATTTGTAGCTGCACATGCAATAATTACTTTCTGAAAGTTTCATTGTAATTTTTCCAGTGATGGATGAAATATTTTGCTAACAGACTAATGAAGCTGAATCTGACGGTTAATGCTGAAGTTTTAGGGAAAGATTTTGTGCAGTGCTTACCGTGTGTGTTACACACACACCTCAGAGTGTGTGTTGTGTCTCTCAGCTACAACCACATTAGGTAAACTTTAAAATATTCAGCTTCTTGTCTCGTGAGTTATAGGAAAGTGTTATGGTTGCACATTTGAGTAAATTAGATGTGGAAATAAAAATGTTTTTGCTTATAATAAAGCACATGTTGTCATTCAGTTCATGCTTTGCAATGTTTTCGTACCTCTTACAAACCAGAAATGAACTGTCACAAAAAGATTGTGTTGTAAACATCAGTTTAAACTTCATTTCAAAATATGTCAAGTAAAATGTAAGAAAACAGACATTAAATTATTAAAACATGTATTTCAGTTTTCACCTTATCAATATAGGATGTAAGAGCTGCGGGTGAAAAACTAGTCCACATTTGTTGCTTCCTGATGATTTAAGTAAAGAAAGTATAAAGTAAATGAGTCCTCGAGGCTCAATGAGACTAACCTGCATAAATAAAGGTTGAATGAATGAAATCAACACGGTGCTGCACTGAATAACTGATGTCATCAATGTGAGCACCTTTATAAAAACACACAGGTGTGTGTGTTTGTGTTAACACAATGATAAGGAGAAAACACTTCAGCCGTGACCGATGGAATCTAGTAGAGATGTCTGGCTGCACGCACCGTGTTGTGTTTGATGACAACCAAACACAGCGTATCGACAAAAACCCACCACAACATCAAGCACCTTGATAACAGTTTATCTGTTTTAACTGTGCTATAAAAAATAAAATTAACTTGACTAGACTTGACTTGAGTCACCATGAACTCCTCTGTACACCAAAGTCGTCTAAATGTCAAAAGTGTGCCCATCTGTTTTATTGTTAAAGCTTGAACTACATTGTTCTGTTACTCGAAACTACAGCCGCAAATTACAAGAGAACAGCTGAAAATACTTCAATTCAATTCACTTTATTTATACAGCACCGATTTACAACAAAGTTGTCTCAGGGCACTGAACAGGAACATTCACATATGTAGAAAAGCCAGTTAGTAAAGTTCTATGTCTAAGGAAGCAGCAGACAAGTTGACTCCACTTCATCACAGTCTCTCGTCCTGAACGAGCACAATGGAGACAGTGGAAAGAAAACTCCCTTTTAACAGGAAGAAACCTCGAGCAGAACCAGGCTCAGGACAAGCGGCCATCTGCTTTGACCTGCTGGTTTGAGAGGACAGGAAGGAGGGACAGATACACAAGGACAGGTCCAGATGTTGGTCCAGGTGTACCTGAAAGACAAAAACACATGTTAAGGATAGAAAAAATAATTACAAATACAAAACAGGTTGAGCAGAGTAAGACAGTAGTATAAGGATAGAAATTAAGGTGCTGCAGTGGTCCAGTCAAAGTCCAGACCTCAGCCTGACTTAATTGCTGTGTTGGGATGTTAAAGGCTGGAGTAAAGCTGAGCGTCCTGCCTATACGCCACTCTACGCGCGCATTCTGTGCGCACGCGTTTGCTGGCACAGCTCTGCTTTCTTTCTCATGTTAAATGCTCACGTTTTCGCTCCAAATTCTTGTTGTAATTTGAGCAGCTGCGTTAATAAAAACTAATAAAAAGTAAAATTAAAAACAGGGAGCGCTTTTCCTGCAGCCCACAGCCCACCAGGAAATATTTAAAACCTCGCACAGCCAGGTAGGACATGAATTCATTCATTTCAGTCATGGAGTGAACGGAGGATGAAGCTTTTACTTGACTTTTGGCAAAAAAACAAAACAAAAGTCCTGATCAGCGATGAAGAAGGGGAATTTAATTCATTTGTGTAACATACAAAACAGTCCGGCGCCGGGGAAGTTTATGGTCAGACACCGCGCAAGCGTGCGCGGCCGTAAAAAAAAGAGCTTTGCGCGTTCGTGCCCTGCGGGGCTACGCTTGTGCCTCAGCGTACGTACGTCGTACAGAGGCGTACAGGCAGTACGCGCAGCTCTACCGGGGGCATAAGAGAGATGTGCAGAAACTGATTTCTGCAAACCTTTAACTGAAACAATGCAAAGAAAAGTGGGTCAAACGTTTTCCACAACCATGTGAGACTGATCAAGGCTTACAGAGACCCACTTCTGACAGTTACTGCACTTAGAGGAGGTCCTGCTATATCATGAGGTGGTTTAGTTTTAGTTTAAGTTCACCTGCGTCTCAGAACTCAGGTGAACTTAACTCGGGCAGCACGGTGGCACAACTGGTAGAGCTGCTGCCTCTCAGCGAGCAGGTCCCCGGTTCAAATCCCGGTCTGGGGGCCTTTCTGGGTGGAGTTTGCATGTTCTCTCCGTGCATGCGTGGGTTTTCTCCGGGTGCTCCGGTTTCCTCCCACAGTCCAAAAACATGCATGTTAGGCTGATTGGTAACTCTAAATTGACCCTGGGTGTGAGTGAAACAGGTCCCTCTTGTAAATGAGTCCCCGTGGCTCAACGAGGCTAGCCTGTATAAATAAAGGTTGAATGAATGAATGAAAAAAGAACACTTTTAGAAACTGTTATAAATTATATCATTCTTATAAAGTAAGTAAAGTGCTATGTGTTGTCATCAGTGTATGTTTCCATTAATGCTGGGAAAGTTAAAGCGTTAACTCATGAGATTAATGTAAAATGATTAATCAGTTAATATTATAAAAATGAAGATTAATCTCGCTTTCAGTCTAGTGGGGGCAGTAATGCGCTTAAAGTCGTTTGCCAACCGCCAGCAGAAGAAGAGAGCAGCTCGCCTCCCGTGCAACTGAGGTTACAATAAATGTGACTGTAAATATGTTACACAAGTGGACTTTAGGTTCATTTGAAATGCAGAAAAAAAGTTTAGCGCTGTCATCTGAAAATGTTAAGTTAGTCTGCCTAAGTGACTGGTTGAAGGTTGAGTACGTTACGATAAATGTGACTGTAAATATGTTACACAAGTGGACTTTAGGTTCAATTGAAATGCAGAAAAAATGTTTTTCTATATATGTATATTGTGGGCTTACTCTATTGTTTACATGTTATAAATTGTTTGAAACATTACTTCTTTAAACCTTGCAGAGTATGAAAAACTGGTTTGAGACAATAAAACGTTTTCTTCAACATTTTATTGAACACCGTCATACTTACATTTCAAGCATACAAAGTTACCGGTAAGCATTGTGATTAATCTGATTAATCTGATTAATCACAGTCCCCAGAGTGTGATTAATCAGATTAAATTTTTTAATCTTTTCCCAGCACTAGTTTCCATACATTGACAACATTTGTTCTCTGCTTTTAACCCATCTCATGTGGGATACACCCAGGTGGAGCAGTGGACAGCTATGCAAGTGCCTGGGGAGCAATTGGGGATTGGGTGTCTTGCTCAGAGACACCACGTCTTGTGGGGATGGCTGGAGATCAAGCCCGGGAATTTCTGATCCCGGGTCAGCTGCCCTACCTCTACCCCATCTTATACCTATTTCCATGATTAGTAAATCTGAACAAATGATACCTATCAAGCCTTTTCTGACTTTATGTCATGTTGCTACCATCTTCCCCTTATTACATGGGCTTAGGCTGCAAGGCTAAATACAACAAACTGGGATTTTCATATTCATTTTGTAAAGAAACACGTCCTCTCCAGTCACCAAGTTCAGAAATTTTATTAGTGTCATTGCACAGGATGAGCTGGTATTTTCAATAAGATGAGGTTCTTGTTCAGTGGTTCTTGTGATTATTTCCATTCTGTCCCCTCTCTACAGGTGAACCTGGCCTTTGCAGAGGCTGCCATGTCAGCGTTCAACACAGTGATCAA
>JBBPBX010092474.1:0-13728 GCA_038048925.1 Garcialebias charrua
AACAGCTAAGAATGAACAAAAAACAAGAATTTAAGCTGTGCAGAACTATTCAGTCTTTCTGTTTGTTATATTTTTTGCAGGTTGTATTCTGATTGCGTCCATGTGGATGTAATAATTGTTCATCATGTGTGTTTGGGTGGAAATAATCATTATTCCCACCATGAACAGTTTCCAGAATCGCCTGTAGGTGTCGCCAAAGGAACACAAACCACAGAAACGTGCCTACGCCAAGCCTGGAGCTGGCGTGAAAATGTACTTGGATGCGCACATATTCACGTTCAGTTCAGTTTTGATACATACGGGGTTTTGCGTGGATAGTGACGTACGCACGGTTTTTGTGCGCACGCACGGTTGATACATGAGGCCCCTGGTCTCTCTTGTAAATGAGTCCTCGAGGCTCAATGGGATTAACCTGCCTAAAATAAAGGTTGAATGAATAATTTTCTATATTTCTACATCAATATGACCTAAAACTTCATCAGATTTTCACACACGACCTAAAAGTAGATAAAGAGAACCCAGTTAAACAAATGAGACAAAATATTATACTTGGTCATTTATTTGAGGAAAATGATTCAGTATTACATATTAGTGATGGTAAAAGTATGTGAACCTCTAGGATTACCAGTTAATTTGAAGGTGAAATTAGAGTCAGGTGTTTTTCAATCAGTGGATGATGATCAGGTGTGAGTGGACACCCTGTTTGATTTAAAGAACAGGATCGATCAAAGTCTGATCTTCACAACATGTTGGTGGAAGTGGATCATGGAGGAACAAAGGAGTTTATTTTTCACAGCAGATACTGAAAACAAAGGTTCACATACTTTTACCATCACTAATATGTAATATTGGATCATTTTCCTCAATAAATAAATGACCAACTATAATATTTTTGTCTCATTTGTTTAACTGGGTTCTCTTTATCTACTTTTAGGACTTGTGTGAAAATCTGATGATGATTTAGGTCAAATTTATGTAGAAATACAAAAAAGGTTAACACCCTTGGGTGGTTCAAGATGGCCAAGGCCATCATTGGCCATGCCCTAGCTCCACCATTTAATCTAGTAGTTAATAAATGTGCTTCATTAGCTCAGCATTGTAACTCCTACCTACTGGAATATCTTGCACCAAAACATTAAGGTTTTCTTTTATTCCCTGTTCACTTCCAGTCCTGAAAGAGACTCATCTCCAAAACTACTAACATTGAAAGATGAGCTTTTATATAAATCTTGTGTTGAATTGATGCTTCTCTCAGTCACATGGAAAGCCTTTTCAGTTTTCGTCCTGGACAGACGAAGGTTTCTTGGACAGAACTGTTCTCTAGCAGACATGATCACTAAGTTTTAAAGACTGTTTTGTTTTTGAAGGAGGACCAACATGAGTTGCACGTAAACTGAGCAGCTGCAGAAGTTTCCATCTGTGTTTATTCTCAAGCATCATTAGTTGAAGATTACCTACATTTGTTACAGCACTAAGAGCCATGACTGCTGTGAACAGGTAGTGACGAGAGCGGTTTTATTTCAGAACCAGTGATTGTTTGATATACAGTATACTGCAACTGATTTTTTAAATTATTTTATTTATACACTTGTCGGAGAAGATAATTTAACAGAACTTCATACACATGTGCATCATCAGTATATATTTTTCATAACCCTAGTTCCAAGAAAGCCCAGCAAAGGTTTTACCTCATTAGGCTGCTCTTTTTTTTTTTTTAACACATCCGTTTGACGCAGTTTTCTCCGCAGAGTGGCTGGACTCTCCCTTATGCCGGTTACCCACTGCACAACTCGAAACGCGCCTGCCGTCCCCTTTTGGCCGCTGGTCACGGTCCCACTGAACCACTGAACACCGTCTGATGACGTACACTAGGGGGTAGCAGAGGGAGGGGTCTCTGGCTTGTTTTCCGGGTTCAGTTGTTGTGTAAACTGCACCTCCGACGGTCTTCGATGAGATTAAAACTTTTTTTTATGTTTGGGGTGATCTACACTGGAGAGGACAGCAGCCTGTCAGCAGCAACTGTAAAAATGTCACGTTTCTTACCGGAGTTTGGTTCCAATTCCTGGAGGCTGGATCCGGTAAGTTTAAAAAGTAAAAAAAAAGTCCCGTTGTGGTTGTGTAATCAGATAGCAGAGGCTCTCTCGACTGTTTGCTGGACGCGTCGAGAAGCCAGAGATCGAATTTTATGGCGTTGGCAGTTCGACGCCGACGCGCGCGTGCGTGTGCAGGCTGCCCCCGCGCCGCTTCGATCACTTGAATCGCGCCGCTTCCTTGTTCGCCGTCACTCCACGCGTCTCCTCCATAGACTTTGAATGTAAACCGGCCGCTTCGGCCGCTCGACAAAGGGGGCAGTGGGTAACAGGCATTAGAGATAGGGTGAGAAGCTCAGTCATCCGGGAGGGACTCGGAGTAGAGCCGCTGCTTCTCCACATCGAGAGGAGCCAGTTGAGGTGGCTCGGGCATCTGGTTAGGATGCCTCCTGGACGCCTCCCTGGTGAGGTGTTCCGGGCATGTCCCACCGGGAGGAGACCCAGAGGAAGACCCAGGACGCGCTGGAGGGACTATGTTTCTCGGCTGGCCTGGGAACGCCTTGGGATTCCCCCGGAGGAGCTGCTCCAAGTGGCTGGGGAGAGGGAAGTCTGGGCCTCCCTACTTAGGCTGCTACCCCCGTGACCCGACCCCGGATAAGCGGAAGAAGATGGATGGATGGATGGATGTTTGACGCAGCTGTAGTCTGAGCTTGGCGTGTGCTAATGTGAGCTGTCAAGTGGAGCGCTGACTGGTTTCCCTTCATGTTCCTTAAAATGAGCTGAAAAGAAAAAGGATTTAGGTGCAGACGAGTGGTGTGGTATTGCAATTTGGGTTCTTGTTTCTTTATGACCAAAGCATGTCACAAAAATGTTGCTTTGACCACAAGCGATTGTGACAGGTTGTGAAAAAGAGGCTGAAAGTGTCTAAGTCACACTAAACTCAGCTGAAGTTGTCCAACAGCGTGAAGAAAATTGTTTCTTAATTCTGATTTTGAATGATTTGCAAACAGATTTTGCTTCAAATGCAAATTACAGCATTTAAGAGTTCAAAAACCCTCTGCTTGTAATTAAAAACTTTCACTTCAACCTTTTTTATTTACTGCTGTCCCTACTAAAGCATTTCCTGTGGTGTTTGCACTGAGTCCTGTGTTTACGCTGGTGATGAAGCAGCTGATGAGGCTTCCTTCAATCTGCCATGAAACCCTGTTGCATCAGTGTTGCACAGAACGGTGCAGCAGAGCTGCTGTGTGAGTTAAAACTTCCTGGAGCTCCTTTTGCATAACACGGGTTGTTTCACCTTTTCCTCCCACTTTTATCAAAGCTTAACTGCCGTTTCTGAAATGACACGAGAAAGAAGAACTGAACTGATTTTTCTTTCAGCTTTAAGGTATCGGTTGGCTTTAGCTCAGATTTGTAAAATTTGCAAATCTGTGTCTAAAAGGATCAGCAGATTATTTTTTTACAGGAGCTCAGAATGCAAGCCGCCTCCATATACTGGTCATAAAATTAGAATATCATGGAAAAGTTTATTTATTTCAGTAATTCCATTCAAAAAGTAAAACTTGTGTATTATATTCATTCATTACACAGACTGATATATTTCAAATGTTTATTTCTTTTAATGTTGATGATTAAAACTGACAACTAATGAAAACCCCAAATTCAGTATCTCAGAAAATTTGAATATTGTGAAAATGTTAAATACTGAAGACACCTGGTGCCACACTCTAATCAGATAATTGACTCAAAATACCTGCAAAGGCCTTTAAATGCTCTCAGTCTAGTTCTGTAGGCTACACAATCATGGGGAAGATTGCTGACTTGACAGTTGTCCAAAAGACGACCATTGACACCTTGCACAAGGAAGGCAAGACACAAAAGGTCATTGTTAAAGAGGATGGCTGTTCACAGAGCTCTGTGTCCAAGTACATTAATCAAGAAGTGAAGGGAAGGAAACAATATGGTAGAAAAAAGGTAGCAATAGGGATAACCGCACCCTGGAGAGGATTGTGAAACAAAACCCATTCCAAAATGTGGGGGAGATTCACAAAGAGTGGACTGTAGCTGGAGTCGGTGCTTCATGGACCACCACGCACAGACATATGCAAGACGTGTTTCAGTTGTTGCATTCCTTGTGTCAAGGCACTCTTAAACAAGAGACTGAGTCAGAAGTGTCTCACCTTGGCTAAAGACAAAAAGGACTGGACTGCTGCTGAGTGGTCCAAAGTTATGTTCTCTGATGATGCCGAGGACGGCCAGAGATGAATCCAGAGTCCTGAAATGATGATAGAATGTCTGAAATGATAGAATGTTTATTCAGCTGGGCTCCTCTGAAAAGTTTGTGGAATTCCTCAGTAGCAGGTTTGGGAGGGGGAGAGAATGTCAGGTTTACAAACTTTTCCAGGCGTGTTGAGATAAGACGGCCTGTCAAGGCCAGTCAGGGAGCCAAATTTCAGATAAACACGATTGATTTGGGAACAGGCAGAACTTTAATGACATCTACCTTCAGTCAGTGTCGGGTCACTCACTTCCGAAATGTCCAAGTTAAATGACCATACCAATGGAACGTGCCTGAGAATAATCCCTGAGATCTGATCCATTCTGCCAAAAGTCTTGGTTCTTGAGACATGAACCAAGTCATCATGTAAGGCAGGCAGCCTGACCAGGTCCAGATTTGCTGCCGACGACTTCTTTGTTTGTTGATAGACCAGGAACCAGCCAAATCCAAAAAGCGGGAACCAGTTATCATAAATCCAATTAAATATGTGCCCTTAAGAACCACAGATGACAGCAGAGATAGACACATCATCAAGTCTTCCAAGTTGATGAGAGATTGATTGATTGATTGATTGATTGATTGATTGATTGATTGATTGATTGATTGATTGATTGATTGATGTTTATTCATTCATTTTAAAGAACAATACAAGACAGTTTCATCAGATACAAGAATACAAGTAGGATAAAATGAAGGGAGCAGAAAGAAGATGAAATCTTATTATATCTGCCCCTATTTCACAGTTTGTTCAACCAATGATAACCTTCAAGCAACATCACAGAATGAATAATTCCACTTATTTTTCTAACTGTAATACATAAACTAGATCACAAAATGAATAATTCTACTTAATTTTTCTAACTAATACACAAACTACATCACCCGTAATTCTACTTAATTTTTCTAACTGATACACAAACTACATCACAAAATGAATAATTCTTTTTCTAACTAATACACAATAGCAAAATGAATAATTCTTTTTCTAACTAATACACAATTTTTCTAACTAATACACAAACTACATCATACTTAATTTTTTTTTTTTTCTTAATTTTCCTTTTTTTTTTCTTTTTTTTTTTTACTTAATTTTCCTAACTGTAATACACAAACTAGATCATAAAATGAATAATTCTACTTAATATTTCTAACTGTAATACACAAACTAAAAGATGGCACAACATCAAGATGTTCACAAAATGAATAATTCTACTTAATATTCCTAACTGTAATACACAAAATACATCACAAAAATGAATAATTCTACTTAATTTTTCTAACTGTAATACACAAACTGCTTCACAAAATGACTAACTCTACTTAATTTTTCTAACTGTAATACACAAACGCACTAAGCTAACACGCAAGGTTACATCATATATAGTTTTTGAGCAAATCCTTTTTGACCTTTTTCTTAAATGTATGCATTGATTTTTCATTTTTAACATCACTCTCCAGAGCATTCCACAATCGAACTCCCTGAATTGAGGTAGACCGTCCCTTTAAGCTGGTTCTAAATTGTGGTTTGATGAATATCTCTGTCCCTTTGAGATTGTAATAACTTTGTCTTTTTATAAAGTTTCTTTGAATATTTAAAGGTAATGTGTTTTTATGAGCCCTATACATAACTGATAAAATACTATATTCTACCAATTCCTGGAATTTCAATAAGTTTAGCTGAAGAAACAAAGTGTTTGATGGGTGACTGAAATGTTTTCTGGTGATTACTCTTACAGCTCTCTTTTGTAAAATAAAAACAGGCTTTGTAATAGTTTTGCACGCTTTTCCCCAAACCTCAATACAATAGATTAAATGTGGAGCAATGATTGTGTTATACAACATATGTAAAACTTTATCAATTAAAAAATCCCTGACTTTATACAGTACTGCAATTGATCTAGCTATTTTTTTTAAAATGGAATTTACATGATGTTTCCACGTCAGTTTGTCATCAATGATAACACCCAGAAACTTCACTTCACTCACTTTACAGATCACAACATCTTCAATTTCAAATGGATCGTCATCAACAATTCTCTTTTTGTTACCGAATATCATGTAATTAGTTTTATCTAAATTCAAAGATAATTTGTTTAATTTAAACCAAGTTTGTATTTTTATAAATTCTGTTTTCATCATATCGAAAATCTGTTTTATGTCATTACCCGAACAGAAAAATGTGGTGTCATATTCAGCTGAGTCCATGTCATCAGGGCAAATCGACTCGCCTACAGCCTGTCTTCTTTTTGAACAAATGTTATCAGTTGTGTTGAGGGACCAACTGAGCAAACTGAAGTCCATAGTTATGATTCGGAAGATTTTGTAGAAGAGAGGCTCTCAGACAGTTTCACAGACAAGACAAAGCAAAAGCAAAGCGGAGACCGAGAGGAGACGTCCGCCCTTGAGAAGAGCAAGTGTTGAATAATAGTGTTGTTAATCTGTTGCTTAAACTTATTCATTCTTAAAACTTTAAACTACACGATTTAGCATTTAGAACTGTTGCCTCTCAGCTAGAAGGTTGCCAGTTCAAATCCCAACCCAGGACCTTTCTGGGTGGAGTTTGCATGTGCTTTCCATGCATGAATGGGTTTTCTCACACAGACCAACAACATCCATGTTAGGCTGATTGGTAACTCTAAATTGTCCCTAGGTGTGAGTGAGAGAGTGAATGGTTGTTTGTCTTTGTGTCCCTTTGATGGACTGGAGACCTGTCCAGTGTGTCCCCTCTCACCCAGTGATAGCTGTGGACGCCAGTGAACCCCGTGACCCGAAAAGGAAGAAGCGGGTAAAGAGGATTGATGGTTGGATGGATTTAGCAATTATTGTTTAAAAAGATCTCTTATGGTCGTGAGATGGAGTGAGTCGCACTTGCCAGTGCTCCGGGTAAAATTTATTTTTTAGTACCACCAAGCCCTCTATATGTGTTATTTTTTGCCTATCATCACGCACACAACTTCTATCAAGCATCTCTTTTGAAGATTTTAAATTAAAAATGTCTCAAAAGTCGACAAGATCCAAGAAAGACGCTGAGAAGGATGACGCTGGCCTAACCCTCGAGGCAATTACCTCGCTGCTGGAGGAACACCGCGCGGCGCTGTCAGCTGAGTTTAAACAAACTTTTCACCAGCTGGATATCAAATTGGACCAAACTCGGCTCGCGGTGGAGGAACACGGCCAGCGTGTGTCATCACTGGAACTTGTCACTAACGACCTGAGCCAGCGCATGTCGGAGGTGGAAAACACCTGCTCAACTCTGCAGGAGGAAAACGCCAGACTAAGATCTAAACTGGCGGATTTAGAAAATCGAAGCAGACGGCAGAATATTCGTGTGCTGGGTTTACCGGAATCTATTGAAAGCGGACGTCCCACAGACTTCTTCTCCAACCTGCTGTGCGACATCTTCGGGCGTGACACGCTTCCTTCTCCACCCGAACTGGACCGGGCCCATCGAACCCTCGCTCCGAAACCCGCCTCGGACCAGCGGCCGCGCCCGGTTATCCTGCGAGTGCACCGGGTCCAGGTAAAGGAGCTGCTGATCCGGGAGGCCCGACGCAGAGGCAGGCTTGAATACCAGGGTAAACCGGTGCGGATCGTGGAAGACTACAGCCCAGAAGTCCTCAACCAGCGAGTGGAATATAAGGACGTGATGTCCGCACTGTATTCTTTGGGTCTAAAACCTGCTCTGCTTTTTCCTGCTCGACTTCGCGTGACTTTACCTGATGGACACAGAAAGTGGCTGGGCTCGGTCGAAGAGGCGCAGAAGTTCAGTGACACCTTTCAAGCTTCACAGCGCAAGTAATATTTAAACTTTTCTTCTAACTGATGAACAATGTACGGAAGCGTATTGCTGACACCAATGCGCTGTTCCCGCACTGGCTTTGTTTCTGTTTACACTAAACTTTTCTTTACATGAGGTGAGGAACAGATGAGCAGGACTCTGCACATACTCTGATTATCTGAGACTTTTTTAGTTGCAGCTTTTTTTGAACTATTAACATTTTTGAAATGAAACATTTTTCCTTTTCTCGTTTACCTGTTGACTATTTTGAGCTGAATCTTGGGTTAGTCCTGGATTGATTGATAATTAATTTGAGATTGGGATTAATTTAACTTTACGTTTGTATATGTGTGCGTGATTACCGGTACATGTGTATACATTTTTTGGCCTTGCATACTTTAAACTAGTTTGTGAGGTGCTTATAATTTTTTTTATTTTTTTTTTTTTTTTTTTTTAGGCATTAGGTATTTAGGCACATAAATAATTGAAGTAGGCCTATCCAGGTATAAAAATGGGTGAAATATATAATGTTTTTAATATATTATTTTGAACTATTAACATTTTTCCTCTTCTTGTTTACCTGTTGACTATCTTGAATTGAATCTTGAATTGGTCTTGGACTGATTGAAGATTTAATTTAGGATTAGGATTAATTTAACCTTGTTTATATGTGTATGCGTGATCACACATCTATGTGTACATTTTTGGCCTTGCATGAGGTGCTTATACATTTTTTTTTCCTCTGATGATACTGGAGCACTAGTTTAAAAGTTAGACAGGAGACTTATTTTTAATTTCTATGGAGCTTGCTGCTTCTGTCTGTTGCAGCTGTCCAGGGTGGGAAAGGGAGGGGGTGGGGGGTCCATCACTGCCATTAATTTATATTTTCTTTCACTTTGCCAAGAACTGCACAGCCATCAACACATTAGACTGTATTACCTACCTTTCTTATACAAATTATTAGTAATATGAGTGGTCAGTTGGTGTTGTCAAGCTGGAACGTCAAAGGTTTAAACCACCCCGTCAAGAGAAGGAAGGTGCTCTCTCATTTAAAACAGTTAAATACAGGCATTGCTTTCCTGCAGGAGACTCACATTAGAAGTGACGATAGCAAACGATTACTGCAAACATGGCACGGGCAGAGTTTCCATTCCTCATTTCGAGCAAAGGCTCGGGGCGTCTCGATCCTCATCAGTCAAGACATTTCATTTGAACCTTTTCAAGTTAACTCAGATAAATATGGTCGTTTTGTGATTGTTTCCGGTAAATTGTACAACACACCAGTAGTGCTAGTTAACGTTTATGCCCCAAATACGGATGATGTTGGTTTCTTTGAGAAATTATTTTCACTGCTCCCGGACCTAAACACATACTCATTGATACTCAGTGGTGACCTGAATTGCTGGTTGGACCCAGTTTTGGACAGATCCTCTACAAACCCTGCCACAGCCAGCAGGTCGTCCCACACTATTCGTGCCTTTCTATCTAAGTATGGCCTGTGCGATGTATGGCGTTTTTTACACCCAGCTGAGAGAGAATATTCTTTTTTTTCTCATGTTCATCATTCATACTCGAGGATCGATTACTTTTTCATGGACAACAAACTTCTTCCCTCTGTCCGTGGCTGTGACTACCACAGTATTGTCATCTCAGACCATGCACCTGTCACTCTGTCTTTGTCCCTCCCTGACATTCCTATAAGGAGTAGACAGTGGAGATTCAATTCAACGTTACTGTCAAACAATGATTTTGTTACATTTATAGAAAAAGAAATAACCTTCTTTCTATCCATAAACAGAACTCCTGGGATCCCATTGTCAACCGTTTGGGATACCCTTAAGGCCTATCTTAGGGGACAAATCATTTCATATACCGCCCGGCTGAGGCAAAAATCTCAAAAAGAAAGAACTGATTTAGCCCAGCAGATAAAAGAAATTGATCAACAATATGCTCAAAACAAATGCCCTAATCTGTACAAAAAAAAAGTAGAACTCAAAACTAAGTTTGATTTATTGTCTACATACTCAATAGAACAATCACTTTTGAAAAGTAAATCATCATTTTACATACATGGAGAAAAGTCAGGAAAACTACTGGCAAATCAGTTGAAGGGTGCCATGGCTAAACAAATCATCCCTAAGATCCAATTAGAGAACGGCACCACAACTCTAGATCATTTACAAATTAACAGAGCATTTAAGGACTTTTATTCCCATTTATATACTTCAGAATCCCATACCAACAAGAATTTATCTTCTCAGTTTTTCGAAAAGACCAACATGCCAAAACTCACACCCAACCTGAAAGATGCACTGGAGATCCCAATATCCCTGACAGAAATTGTGTCAGCTGTATCGGTAATGCAGTCTGGCAAATGTCCGGGTCCTGACGGCTTCCCTGCTGAATTTTTTAAGAAATTTTCTTCATTACTTTCCCCACTCCTACACTCGGTTCTCTTAGAGTCATTTGACCAAGGATCCCTTCCGAAATCTTTTTTAGAGGCCTGCATTACCCTCATTGCAAAGAAAGGAAAAGACCCAACTCACTGTTCCTCTTATCGACCAATCTCCCTTTTAAATACAGACGCCAAAATTTTAGCCAAAGTTCTTGCTCAAAGGTTGGAAAAGATCCTTCCTTTGATCATATCAAAAGACCAGACTGGATTCATTAAAGGCAGGCACTCCTTTTTTAATGTCAGACGCCTTTTTGACATTATTTATTCTCCTTCGGATACTGTTCCTGAGTGTGTTATTTCCCTTGATGCAGAGAAAGCATTTGATCGGGTTGAATGGGACTACTTGTTTAATGTTCTTGACAAATTTGGTTTTGGCCCCAATTTCATTACATGGGTGCAATTAATTTATTCACATCCCACCGCAACCATTCGTACCAACTCTCAGATATCAAAACCCTTCAGTCTACATCGAGGAACTCGCCAGGGATGCCCACTGAGCCCTATGCTCTTTGACCTGGCAATTGAACCTCTTGCCACTGCCTTGCGGTCCTGTGACACAATTTCAGGAATCTGGAGAGGCGATATGGAGCACAAGGTCTCCCTTTATGCTGATGACCTTTTACTTTTCATTTCTCATCCGACTGACACGCTGCCCTCCGTTTTATCATTACTTGAGGAATTTGGAATAAACTCTGGTTACAAATTAAACCTGAGTAAAAGTGTAATTTTCCCTGTCAATACCCTGGCGCAGACTCTTGACTTTGGTAAATGGCCTCTTAAAATTGAGAAGACAAAATTCTCTTACCTGGGTGTTACAGTTACGAGGAGGTATAAAGATTTATATCAAGAAAACTTTGTCTCTCTGTTGAATCAGACAAAGCAGGCATTATCCCGATGGTCACCGCTTTCCATTTCCCTCACAGGCCGTATTAACTCAGTCAAGATGGTCACTTTACCTAAGTTTTTATATCTTTTTCAAAATATTCCTGTTTTTATCCCTGGTTCATTCTTTGTTCAGTTAGATTCCATCATTTCATCATATCTGTGGCAAGGAAAACGTCCACGCTTAAATAAGACACATCTCCAAAAAACTAAGGCCGCAGGCGGTCTTGCCCTTCCAAATTTCCGCTTTTATTATTGGGCAGCAAACTTGCACTGTCTAGCATTCTGGTCATTCTATTACAACAGGCCTGACAGCCCTGACTGGGTAGAGATGGAGTCACAGTGTTCTGGGAAATGGTCCTCCGTGGCTTTCTTGGGATCCTCACTCCCGCTTCCACCACTTACAACTGTTATAAATCCAGTTATAAAACACTCACTAAAAATCTGGGCACAATTTCGTAAATGTTTCAATTTCTCTAGTTTCTCTCTCTATAGCCCTATCATGTCTAACCAACTTTTCAAACCCTCATCTCAGGACTCTGTTTTTAAAGAATGGCAAAGAAGGGGTATAGTACGCTTCAATGACTTGTTTCTCAATAACACTTTAGCTTCATTTCAACAACTATGTGAAAAATTTAGTCTTCCCCAGTCCAATTTTTTTAGGTATCTCCAAATACGGCACTTTATTACTCTTCATTTGTCCAGCCTCTCCATTTCAACTGATAGCAGTATTGTTGACACTATTCTTTCTCTAGACCCAAATAAAAAACAGTCCATTTCATTCATTTACAGTAAACTATTGGATTTGAAGCGTGCTTCCTCAGATAAAATCAAAGCTGCTTGGGAAGAGGATCTCGGCTCCTCTATTTCAGAGGACTCTTGGACCTCCATACTCAAACTGGTGAGCTCCAGTTCTCTCTGTGCTAGACATTGTCTAATACAATTTAAAGTGGTGCACAGAGCTCACATCTCTAAACTGAAATTGTCCTCTATGTATCCTGATGTCAGCCCATACTGTGTGAGATGCAAACATGCTGAAGCCTCTCTCTCCCATATGTTTTGGTTTTGCCCATCTCTGAACAAATATTGGCGGGAAATCTTTCAGACTTTATCACATGTACTAGATACACGCCTGAACCCTGACCCACTGATTGCTCTGTTTGGTCTTGTAGAGGGCATGACAAACCTAAATAAAAACCAACAACATGTAATATCGTTCACCTCTCTCCTGGCCAGACGAGCTATTTTGCTTAGGTGGAAAGAACCGTTTCCACCCACTCACGCTCAGTGGTTGGCTGACATCATGTCCTGTTTAAAGCTGGAGAAAATCAGATTCACACTCCAACAGAAAGAGGGTAAATTTGAGAATGTCTGGGGACCTTTCCTGAATCTGTTCCAGTCTCTTTGACAACACAACTCATTCAGGTTAATGCAGTCTCTTGGCTATTTTACCTTTTATTTATTTTTTTCCTTTTCTTTTGGCAGTGATTGGGTAGGGATTATTTTCTACATGTTGTAACTTAGATTGATTGTTGTGTTTTTTTGTTGTTGTTGTTGTTTTTGTTTGTTGTTGTTGTTGTCTGAAGAAAAAAAATGAAAAATTCAATAAAAAAGATCTTGAATTTGAAAAAGTTAATTAGATAATAATCATAAAACAACAATACCTCTTCTTGAACGGTTGTTATGAGGTGGTTGAATCTCTCGGTCATCATCATCATCATCATCATCATCATCATCATCATCATCATCATGGTAGGGCTTTAATAAGCTCCAGGTGTTGTTGACAATATCAGTTTTAGCTTTTTTGTAAAGTTCTACTACAATTTTTTTTGGCCAAGTGTTGGCGTGATGGATGTTGTAGCGGGGCTCAATAACTTTAAAGCTGGCGCATCAACAACATTCAGACGTAGATACAGATCTTTAAAAACTCCTACAGTTTGTGTTATTGCTCTGGACCAATCTGAATTACCTGATAAAGGTTGTTTAAATGCTGCTGTTATCGGTGTTTGCAACAAGCTGCTTTTCTTGCTTGTAGAAGACGTTCACGTTCGGATGATGTTGTTTCAAGCACGTTAACAAGTTAGACGTGTTGCTGCTGCAGATCCAATCTCTGTGAAACAACGTCGACACACAGCTTTTCATTTGCTCACGTCTTTTAACAAGAAAGCCATAATGTTCCCAAACAGGAGACGCTAGGCTGATAATGCTACGCGTGCTGCAAAATAATAGAGCCGTGCTGAAACACACTTAGGAACTTTAGTTCTGCGGCGCATAATCTCTTGTTGATAAAATTTAATGAGTGAAA
>JBBPBX010092475.1:0-13727 GCA_038048925.1 Garcialebias charrua
GCACCGATAAATCGGCCGGCCAATCGATCGGCCCCGATTTCCTTAATTTGGGGAGATCGGTGATCGACCGATCTTTAAATGAGAAGCCGATTTTATCCACCGATTTTATCCTGCCTCCGCAAAGGTCGGAAAATCATGAAAATTTAGGGTGCATTTTGACCTTTTAACACCTGAAAATTGGTCTCGGCCAAAATCGGAATCGGCAGGTCAGACTTTCTAAAAATCAGTGATCGGTGATCGGCCAGAAAATTGAAATCGGTGCACCCCTACTGTAGCGTGTTTAGTTTAGTAAAATTTTAAATATATTTTAACATGGACAGAGCCATTTTATTTACACGCAAAGCGTACTGTGTAAATGTACACATTTACAGAAGAATTGTGATTTATGATTCGTCCAGAAATTCTTCTTTTTTCTTACAATTTTCTTCTTTTTTTCCCCCCAAATTTAATGTAAATAACGTAGGTTATCAGCTTTATCCACCCTGAAACTTACGGTAATCTTGGACAATATCTCTTTGAAATGAACCCAGAGCGCGCTGACAGAGAGGAGAATGTAGAACGAGTCAGGCTGAAGCTGCAGCTGAGGTGCTTCTTCCATGAAGCAGCTCTGTTGTCCTCCAGCCACATTTTCAGCTTCAGCCTGACTCGTTTCTACATTCTCCTCTCTGTCAGCGCTCTGGGTTCATTTAAAAGAGCTGATCATCAGATATTGTCCAAGAATAAGCTTCAGGGTGGATAAAGCCGATAACCTATGTGCGTCATTTACAAAGTATGCTTTGCTTGTAAATAAAATGGCTCTGTCCATGTTAAAATATATTTAAAAAATTTACTAAACTAAACCACCCTACAGTATTTCTACAGTTAAAATAAAAGTTTATCAAATAAAGTCAAATGTTAAAAGTAATTGTGGTTCCCTTTAAAGGTGCAGTCTGCAGTTTCTGTAGTGCAGTTTGTAAGTTTTCTAAAAATATATTTTAACATATTTCTTCACTCTGTCACTATCTACTGACAGACTGATGTTAGACAAAGTAATCTGAGAAAAAACTATAGTCCCCTTGCTTCTCCAGGTGTTACTAAAAGCATTTCTAAAAAGCCACAGTGACCCGCCGTTAACCAGCCAATAAAAACAGAGCTTGAATTTGAATCAGCCAATAAAAACAGAGCTTTAATTTGAATTTCAGCAGAGCAAGGGGGAGCAGAGCCATATATGGCTCTGAGGGGGAGGGATCAGGATGCTTTGCCTGTTGAAAATTTTTCTAAGTGCTGCGTTCTACAGAAACTGCAGACTGCACCTTTAATACTAATTTATTGTTTATCACTGGTGAAACCTAGATACCTATTTTAAAGAAATGTTTGATGTGAGAGTAATTACACTGATGATACAATGGTATAACATTGGAGTAATTTTTTTTTTTTTTTCATTCAGTCTACACCAAGGCAAAGTTCCCTGACATCACCATGCAAGATGTGCGAAGAGCCATAAGAAAAAAATGCAACAACATAAACTATGCCAAACAACTACCGGTGAAGAATTTTTTTTTCTTCTTTTTTTCCCCCCAAAGATGTGAAGATGCCTTCTGAAAAAGAAAGGCTTCAGTTTCCAGTTGGAGACACTATTTTTGCTTTGTTTAAGCAAATGCACACATTTTTACATTGTGTTCTGGACTTTATGTTTACACCTTGAAATGCAAATGTGCACCTTTTCCTTTCAATTTTTAAAACTTGGAAGGGATTCATTTTAAATGCTGCTGTTTTGTAAACTGTTTTTGAGCTGCACCTTAATTTTATATAAAAATATTGAAGTTCTCAAGACCTTGTTTTATGACTTTGTAAACACATCTTTCAGAATACTTTAGAAAATAATTTTTAGCATATACGGTAAATAGTATTGTGCACGTATTACTAAGCAAACTTACAAGTGTAACCTAACAAATACAATGACAACATGGTATTAGTTTTAGAAATTCAAAAATGTTAACTTAAATGATAAACTAAACTGTAAACTAGAAGTAAATAACAAGTGCATTTGGAGTATAAAGAAAAGTATACTAGTGGTATACTTTTAAGTATACTTCAATAAACTAAAATTTGAACTTGAAGTACACTATAAGTACATTGGAAGTCTAATTAAAAGTGTACTACTAGTATACTTTAAGTATACTTCAATAAACTAAAAATATAAACTAGAAGTACACAGGAAGTCTAATAAAAAGTGTACTGCTAGTATACTTTAAGCCACTCTTTCAGGGATGAAGATGTTCACATCCTTGATAGAGAGGAACGATGGTTTGAGAGAGGAGTAAAGGAGGCCATCTTTGTGAAAAGAAACCGTCCATCATTAAACAGAGGTGGAGGCCTCCGGGTTCAACTGTCCCCCACTTACAATGCTGTTATTGCTAGTATCACTCAGCCCTCTGTGAATAGCAAACAACCATCAGGGTGTTAACGATCCATCGTCAGGCTGATGGTCCTCCTTGCTCATGTGAGCAGCTGGTTTCAGGCTGTCATCAGCCAACTGGTTGATCCACTGTAAGAGGGTGCTATTTATAAGACTGAGCTGAATACAGCTTCTCAGACTGAGGAAGTCTTTCGGACGAAAGACGAAACGTTTCTACAGGTTTTTTTTTTTTTTTTTTGAATGTCCAGAGGACCAGACTTAGCTTTTTTAGATTTTTCTACCTGGATTATTGAGCATGCATCAGGGTGTCAAACCTAGGTTACCCCAACACACGCTGTTTCCCTTGTTCTTCGAGTACAAGTCTTAACCTCATGGACGCTGTTATTACATGAACATTAGACTTTTCTGTCAGTTAAAAAGGAGTCAAATATGTTGACAAATACCTTCTTTACTGAGCTCCACGATTGCCTACAAAGTTAAGAGGATGGAGGATTTTGCGAGAGAGGAGCGCCTCTGAAATGCAACCCAGGCTGCCTTGAGCACCTTCTTCTGGCTTTTCCCTTTTCAGGGGGTCATCACAGCGAGTCATCCTCATCCACCTCACTCTGTCCTCTGCATCCTCTGTCCTCACTCAAACTACCTTCATGTCCTCTCACATCGGAAGTCTAATAACAAGTGTACTACTAGTATACTTTAAGTATACTAAAATAAACTTGATTTTTCTCAATCTAGCACAACTAAGTATTAAATTTAAATACTAAGAGTATACTACAAGTACACATTGAGAAGTTTACTTTTTATACTTATACTTGTACTTGAGTATACTAAATAAATTAAACTTAAGTATACTTCTTTTTGCTAAGGGAAGGCAGCCAGCCGCTCAGCTGAGCTCTGCGCGCGCGCGTGCTTCCCGACCCGTGCTCCCCGCAACAAGGCTGACGAGAGCAAATACAGTCAGTGGCGTAGCCAGGATTTTATGAGGGGCGGTTCGTTTGAAGAAAAAGTGGACCTCTTATTGGTTCATTGGCGGTGGTAT
Source organism: Garcialebias charrua (assembly GCA_038048925.1). Lineage (NCBI taxonomy): Eukaryota > Metazoa > Chordata > Actinopteri > Cyprinodontiformes > Rivulidae > Garcialebias > Garcialebias charrua. The sequence continues at coordinate 3,435 of JBBPBX010092475.1, forward strand.
ACGTTACTTCAAACGTGTAAACAAGCTAATTAGCTAGCTAGTTAAAACACTGCAGTGTGAGGTAATCTTACCAAATAGGTGGTTTTTGTGAGTGGAGAAAGAGCAACACACACTGAGAAGGGAATAGCGTGTGTCCAGTCTTCTATTCAGAACTTATCCCAGAGACACGAACACTTCGGTACTCCGAGTCCCGCCCGAACATACAGAGAAAAAAATATACCACCGAAGAAGAACGAATGACGTCATCCTCTTAAAGGCACAGTACCACTCTAACATAAATGCAAAACTAACCCCACAACAAATAATATTACTTCAATTGCAAAAATAAATCCTCTTTTTACTTTGCTTTGTGGTTAGACATCGTTTTTTATGAATGAAATTAATTAATTGAAAAATACAACAATACAATCCACACGTACACATACAGGGCTGAGTACAAAAAAGAAACTTTGTAAGAAACATATTTAAGTTTCAAGTTTTATATGTAATTTTTAACTTATGTAATTTTTTAAAATAATTTATTAGATTTTTATTTGTATGCTCTATGGCCTCTGTGTACACAATTGTTCAAAAGTTTTGGGTCAACCAATTAACATGTATTTTCCAAGAAAGCTCACACTTATGTACCGGTAGTCAAATTAGTTTTAAAATGAAAAGAAAATATGTTCATCAAATTTATCAATTTGGACTGGCTAACAGAAAATGCCACTGGAACACAGGAGTGATGGCTGAAAGGTGAGTCAAGTGTGTCTGCCTATATAATGTTTCTCCACCAGAGGGCGGACTGCAAAGGCTGAAAAAAATCCTGGCTTCATACGACAGTTTTTTATGCTTTTTAACATTAAAATGATATTATACATGAAAAAGAAAGTTGATATTGCTTTAAAAACACCCATTTCCAGATATAACAGTCGTTCACTGCATTGACAATGTCTAGACTGTAGTTCTGATTACTGTTATTTTAATTGCATAAAATTGTGATGTTAATTACAAAAATGTTTTGCCAGCAGATTCAGCATCACTTGTCATTTATCCTCAGAAGATTATTACTGCTGTATTTCTTCAGCACTAGATGTTATTGATAAAAAAATATATATGTATGAAAACAAAAATGCTAATACCGGCAGTCTGGGGGAAAACAAAAAAGTTGTAAAAGTTTCAGCCTGTAGTGACTGAACACATCTTCAGATAGAATGTTGCTCCGGTGCTGCTGACGCTTTGTGATGCGGGGCTTGCATGGTGTCACACCCACTTTGTCAGATACACGCAGCTTGGTCATAGATCAGTTGGAATGACTCCCTGACAACTTCCCTCAGAGATGTATACACACATTGGATCTCACACCTGTGACAAAAAAACAAAAAAAACAAAGAACAAACAAAAAAAATATTAGACAAAGCAAAGAACTAGTTTTATTTTGATGTTTTATCCCTGTTTTATAGTGAAAATGCTAAAGAGTATTACCATTGTATGTCCATGTATGATGTCCAGCGTAGATGACTGCAACTTCACAGTGATGCCAGCAAGGTGAGACAAATACTGGTATATTGTAAGAAATGAGATGATGAAGTTAAATGTTGTCATGGTAACCAATATTTGTTGAGCATCACTGCGAGTTGCTGGATCCGTTGATGTACGCCGGATAATCCTCCAGGTGCATCCGATGGCCAATCACCTCAAATGTTTCTACAATATAACACTTGTGGACCTGTAAAAAAATAGATCTACTTAATATATCTATCTAATAGATCTATAGATCTGCTTCCAGCTATTTATACTGACCTGTGTAAATGGACTGCGTTTTCAGCTGATCATCGTTACCGGATACTTCTGTCAGCATGGAGGCAGCCATCTTCATCATTAGAAGCACTGGTATTTGCACTGTCTTCTTCTAAATTCAAGAACATATGACACGTGAATAAGAGATTTTAGAATTTTTTAGACACTTTTAGCATTTAAATAATTATATCAAAAGATTTAATATTTAGCTAAAAGAATTTACAGAAATACATTCTAAATAAGAAAACATTTGTTCCTGAAATCATTCTAAGACCTATTATTGACTAAATCTATTTTACAAGAAGATCTGTTTTATTTATTTATTTTACCTGGAACTCTCTGTTTCTTTGAAACAAAGTACAATGAAGCACAACCTTCGGCTGCTCTTTTCTCCTCTCTGTCCTTCTGCTTGCACCTACCCATGTTGGTATCCAGCACAGAAACCTGAAAAACAGTTTAACATAATATTAAACAATTTTGTAAGATCTGCTAAGACAGTTTGGGTTTCTATTTGAATTTTTTTTTTACTTGTCTTACGTACAAAAACAGTTTTTCTGAATGTTTGTTCTTTTGAAAATGTATCCAAACATTTATTTTTCACCAAATATATTATATTCAACACTGCTATTGATCTTGTATCCTGTCCAAACTAGGCCTGAGGCCTGTAGCTTTTGTTTAGAAAAACATGGACGCTCCGTTTCAGGCTTCCTGTGAGTAACTTATGTGTCCTATCACTGTAAACTTAGCTTAAGAAATAGAATGGGGCCGTACTGGTACCAATTTCAGATAAATTACTGTTCCCAACATGGCGGAAATAGACAAAAACAAGGGAAAAAAACGTAGCGAAAATCGTTGCTACTTAGCTTAGCTATAGCCTAGCATGTTTTAGCATTACCCCATATCTTATAAAAACGTGACCCACTTTTAATCTCTCTAACATCAACAGTACTACTTAAAATACACAAATGAACAGTTGAATCAAAAACCACAATGTAATTTTACCATTTGAATCCACCGTGTTGCCTTCCAAGCCAGGACAGAGTGAACGTTGTCTTCCCCTCACAGTCTCGCGAGAGTTGCAGGTGGGACTTCATAGGCAAAGTGGGCGGTTCGTTCGAACCGGGCGAACCCCCCCTGGCTACGCCCATGCAGTACATACACTCGAGGGAGCAAATTACACCGGCACGAGGAACTTCAAAGGTGACCAGCGGAACGAGGAGCCAGAGACGCGCGCGGCTCGCTCCTCTGGGCAGAATGAATGAGAGCAGCAAAAGGTCCGCAGCGGTGTTATAAAATAAATAATAAATAAAATCAGAGCGCTGGTCCATATACACACAAATGCACCAGGAAATATGCAGTTTTAACTACCACTCGCTCTCATAAACCTCCATGGAAACTCACTCCTACCTTCTGCCTTCTGGGTGGAGATCGATGTAACAAAAGTCACATGACCCTTCGGGACTCTTCGGCCAGGTTTCCGGATTCATTCGGGAGTGGGTTGTTTTTTTGTTTGTTTTTTAACCCTCGCCTGGCCCAAATGCAAAAATTAAAATAGACCTAATAATAAATTACAGTAATTGTACAATATGGTGAATTGTTAGTGTCATGGTGGGTGTTGTCCTTTAAGCTTGTTGATAAAAACTTGGTACTGAATCTACGGTAGGAACATAGAGTGCAACAACTGGGTCTAATTTTCTTTCTGATACTACCGGTACACTCATAGATGGTGGAGTTTGCATGTTCTATTCGGGCATGTGTGAGTTTTCGCCAGGTACACTGGTTTCCCCTCACAGACCAAACTTCGTTAGGCGGATTGGTAACTCTAAATTTCTCCAGCTCTAAAGCTCTACAAGTTGCACCACCATGCTACCCTTATTTGGGCAGCACGGTGGCACAACTGGTAGAGCTGCTGCCTCTCAGCGAGAAGGTTGCCGGTTCAAATCCCGGTCCGGGGCCTTTCTGGGTGGAGTTTGCATGTTCTCCCCGTGCATGCGTGGGTTTCCTCCGGGTACTCCGGTTTCCTCCCACAGACCAAAAAACATGCTTGTTAGGCTGATTGGTGACTCTAAATTGACCCTAGGTGTGAGTGTGAGAGTGGATGGTTGTTTGGTGTGAGTGAGACAGGTCCCTCTTGTAAATGAGTCCCCGTGACTCAACGAGGCTAGCCTGTATAAATAAAGGTTGAATGAATGAATGAATGAATCTTCCATCTGTGAAAATTCACCCAACTTAATCAGTGTAATAGCAACTGAAATTTAAGAGTCAAATCTACAATTTCTTCCTTAGTTTCAATTAGTCATAAGACATGTTAGTGGTCATCAGGGCCGGCCCAAGCCTCCATGGGGCCCTAAGCAAAATTTGTTTGGGGCCCTCAATTTCTGCTAAGAATTTGGATTACTGCAATAAACAGTCAAATCAGATCATTCACCCACCTAGCATAAATTCATTGCAACTCTGACAGCCCTGTTTACATTATCCTATATGTATCATCCAGTGCAGGGGCAACTCATTTTTATTCTGGGCCACATCAAGATCATGAATGTCCTCAAAAGGCAGGACATGGCAGAATGTATTGATAAAACGACCTGTACAAACTGGTAAAATATAACTTTCTCTGCATTCAATGACTACCGGTACTTCTAAAAATTAAATATTTTATGTTTGAGTAATTTGGCATAATAATCACAAAAACTGATTTGATTTGACTAATAAAATAATACTGAAGCACACAACTGTTATCTTGAAGTTCTGTCTCTGTGGAGTCACAGAAATGTTATGGCGGGCTGGATTTGGCCCACAGACCTTGAGATTGACACGTGATCTTGTGGTACTAAAAGTAACAAAAGAAAGAAGAAGAAAAAAACACCAGTATGCAATGTATTTTACAGCAAAAGTGTTGTCTGGTTTATCTTTGGTTTTAAAGAACTGCAACAGTAATGTTCAGAAGTAATTTTTAGTGTAAGAAACAACAAACAACAGATAAACTAACTTAGATGCATAAAAATAAATTAAATTGTGCAAAAACCGAAAAAATAAAATAACAAATATCAAGGAAACCCTTAAGATAAGATAGAACTTTATTGATCCTGCAGGAAATTGTTGTGCCAGAGTACTTTAAATAATGTAAATTAACAATTGCTTGAAACCACATAAAATGGTTAAAAAATAAATTTAAAGCTGAATAATTAGTTCTTAACTATGTAAATGTATGCAATAAATTGCAAAAGCTGAACTACAATATTAAATAGAATCATATTGAAATCATTACCAAAAAAAATTCAATTCCACCTAGGGGGCCCCCTAGTGGCCCCGGGGCCCTAAGCAACCGCTTAGTTCACTTATGCCTTGGGCCGGCCCTGGTGGTCATCTAAAAAACCTACAGATTTAAAACCTGGAACCAGAGGCAGGTAAAAAAGTGAAATTTAGAATATTTTATACTTCACAAGCCTATTTATTAGAGTATAACTGGAATGTGCAAAATAGATTAAAGGCAGAAAACCACTGGAAAGAAACAAATACAGTATATAAATCTACATTTAATTAAATGTACAGTTTACAGCAGCTTTTATTTGTTACAAAAACAAAAGAAAGTTAATGAGGCATTTGATTTGTCAAAGTGGTTTCTCAAATGAAAATTATTACTCATAAAATCAGTTTGATATTTTCTGAACACTCCCAAGCAGACAAAGTGATCTCAGTTTGGAGAAACAAGAAGATTCCTGACATACAAAGAAACATGCAGACCAACATCTGAAAGAAAAATAATAATAATTTTTTACAGTCTATAAAAACTCAAATGTTCTGAACAAAACAGTTGTGGTTCAAGAAAAAAGCATGATGTGGACTTTAACATGGAGCTGTATACCTCAGAACTTCAGCATCATGTTGTTTTTTTTTTTTACATTTTGTAAACATCAGAAAAAAAAGGCTTTTATTCCGTGTGAGTTGTCATGTGGTTTTTGAAATTTGTTCGATTACTGTAACTTTTTCCACAGGTCTCACATCAGAAAGCCAGCTCACCTGTGTGAGTTGACATGTGGTATTTTAAACTTTATCTATCACAGTATCTTTTTCCACAGGTCTGACATGAGAAAGGCTTCTCAACTGTATGAGTTCTCATGTGGTATTTTAAAGTTTGTTTTTCACTGTAACTTTTTCCACAGGTCTCACATGAAAAAGGCTTCTCACCTGGTGAGTTTTCATGTGTCTGATTAAATTACTGCTGTCATGAAAACCTTTTCCACAAGTCTGACATGAGAAAGGCTTCTCACCTGTGTGAGTTCTCATGTGGCATTTTAAAGTTTGTTTTACACTGTAACTTTTTCCACAGGTCTCACATGAAAAAGGCTTCTCACCTGTGTGAGTTTTCATGTGTCTGATTAAATTACTGGATTCAGGAAAACCTTTTCCACAAGTCAGACATGAGAAAGGCTTCTCACCTGTGTGAGTTTTCATGTGTCTGATTAAATCACATTTCTGATTAAAACTTTTTCCGCAGGTCTGACATGAGAAAGGCTTCTCACCTGTGTGAGTTCTCATGTGGTATTTTAAATTGTGTTTTTCACTGTAACTTTTTCCACAGGTCTCACATGAAAAAGGCTTCTCACCTGTGTGAGTTTTCACGTGTCTGATTAAATTACTGTTGTCATGAAAACCTTTTCCACAAGTCTGACATGAGACAGGCTTCTCACCTGTGTGAGTTCTCATGTGAACAATCAAAACACTTTTGTAGTTGAAATTTTTTCCACAGGCTTGACATAAGAAATGCCTCTCACCTCTTTGATTTCTCATGTGAACTCTTAAATTAAGTTTCTCTTTGAATTTTTTTCCACGAGTCATAAATAAACACGTTTTTTTGTCTATCTTTACGCTTGGACGGTCCACATTGTCAACATAACTTCCTGTTTGTAGATTTGTCTTATTTTGTTTCGTCTCTTCATCTCTGCAGGATCCTGGCTCTACATTCATGCTTCTTTCCTCATCTTGGTTCTCCACTTCACAATAGTTTTGTGAAAGGAGTTGGTCCCTGGAGTTTGGTTCCAGTTCCCACTGGTTTATTTCTTTAAAAACAGGAGTTACCATACAGGTTTCAGTCTCAGGCTCCTCTTTTATCTCTAGAAATTCTGGTTCATCCTTGGGAGGTTCTGGTGCCCCCAGTTTCTCTTGAATGTGTGGAAAATTGGGATCCTCATAGTACTTCATCATCTGTGAAGATTCTGGTGCTTCATGGTCCTCTTTTATTTTTGGAGGTTTTGCTTCTTTTTGGTCCTCTTTCATCTGTGGAGGTCCTGGTTCTTCTTGGGCCTCTTTCATCTGTGGAGGTTCTGGTTCTTCTTGGTCTAAACTGATGGTCATCTCCTGGTTACATGGCTGCTGCTCATTGAGAATATTTTCCTCCTTCCAGATATGCTGTGGGAGTTCTGCAGACAGACAAAGGAAAATACTGATTATTATTACTGTAAGAAATCATATTTCCCTTTAATTATTTGATTAATTCAAAGATGGTTTGAAAGTTGCAGCTTGAGGTGATCACAGCTTGGCAGGTACTGAGACCACAACTTTCCTAAAACCTTCTGGGATACTGTCCATCTTTTTCTGAGATTGGAAAAGTGAAGCTGAAAATTTGGTTGTTGAAAAACGGAAAATGAAGGGTCATGTTTCTTGTTTTATAACTGATTGATTTATTATCAGCAATGCAGTAAAGTTGAAACAAAAAAATGTGTTTTAATTGCATTGATCTTTATTGTCTCCCTTTTGATTGTGTGGCAGAGCACAGAATATTTTCAGTTTTCAATTCAACTGAATTCAATTCATTTATAAAGCACCAATCAATCAATCAATCAATCAATCAAACAATCAATCAATCACCTTTATTTTACCAGGTAGAGCCTGTTGAGATCGAGATCTCTTTTACAAGGGTGACCTGGTCAAGTGGTCAGCAGCACATGTCACATGGTAATTGACAATAAACATTTGCATTTATCAAAAAAGAAAATAAAGAAAACTACAATCACAGTAAATAGATGTTGACAGTTCAAAACCAACAGGATATGACAGATTTCTATATACATTATATACAAAACAAGCAGACAGACATCAGTTGGGTAGATAAAGTTTAAAAAATCAACAATGCCATTTTTTTTTTCTGGCTTGGCTCACGAAGGAGGCAGACGCATTCCCTTCCCTCTCCCGTCCTTCCCCCCCCCCTGCTGCTGGCAGCTCCACAGCAAAGCACCTCGAACGCAAATTAAGATGGATTGGAGGTTTGGGCATTCGATTCTACAAAGAAGATTTCCACAGAAGAAGGCACAAGGAGAGCCTTTTCAACCTCACAGAGTGACGGAGGATACGCCATGGATTCCGCCATGGATTCCGTGGATTTCTGGGTGTGCTCTGTGGAGGTGAAGAATCTTGGATTATATTGGATTATGATGGCAGCGCTTTGCTTTTTGGCATTTGTGGAGCACTGGTCTATCGCAAAAGAGGGAGACTTCAGCAGGACTTAATGCCTGGAGCACCCGACGTCTGGTCTGCGCTGTGACCTCGAGAAATCAGCTGTGTGCGAGCTTATTCGGGGGGTGAACAGATCAACCTTGGTTTTAGGACTCTGTTCGCTGTGGTCAACATCAGAATTCAGCTGTTTGAGAGCTTATCCAGAGGGTGAGCTGGTCACCCTTGGACTTAGGACTCGGGTCGCTGTGGTCAACATCTGAGGTCAGAGTTGGATCAGTGGAAAAAAAAAAAAGTCCCGAATTGGATCATATGAACAGAATCGCCCTTACAGACTGAAGGCCGCTGAAATTACAATGTGTGCCTGATGTGAAAATATTTGTAATTCTTATCTGGCTCCCTTGGAAACAGCCTTGGAAAAGGCTGGATATCTAATTTCTCCTGAGACGTGGCTACTGTGGAAAAAAGCTGTTCTTGTCTTGTCTGCTACCCCCCCCCTCCCCCGGAGAACTTTTCTATGAGCGTTATCGGAGGCATCCGGAATGTATCATGGACAGATCCTCCCTGCCTCAGTCTCAACATGCAACATGTAACTGTGCTAAATGTGCTTATGATATGGTTTTTACTGGGTCATGCGGTGTCTTGCAGACAAAATGTGATTCATTTTTTTTAATATCAACGCTGTAACCCCCATGGTTTCTTTCCCTGTTTTCCCACCTTTGACCTTCATCCTGAGACGGATGAGAGAGGCCGCGCTGAAGAACATGTCATGTGTTTTGATAAGGCAGCAGCTTTACACACTCAAACCCTCTCCTGGATGACTGTGCATACATAATCACGCTGTATCGATGAAAATTGGTGCAATGTTAATAAAATCTCTTGTATCTTGTATCTTGTAAATTGCACAAGTAATGTTTAGAAACATCTGCAATGGTCAAGTTTCTTGAGGACATTTTCTAATACGGTTGACATAAAGGAGCCAGGAGAGATGAATGTTGATAGTCTCAGATCTTTCTGTAAGTTGTTCCAGGCTGAGAGGACGGCGAAGCTGAATGCTCTTTTTCCTAGTTCAGTTCTGACAGGAGGAACTGACAGGAGGACTAAATCGTTAGAGCGCAGGGAGTAATGACTGTGTGATGTTTGTATTAAGGAGGTGAGGTATGACGGGACTAGGTTTAGGAGGGTCTTGTAGATGAAGGATATCCAGTGAGTGTATCTGCGAGTGCTGAGAGATGACCAGCCAGATTTGACGTAAAGCTCACAGTGATGAGTGCGATAACTGGAGTCAGTAATGAACCGAAGGGCACCGTGGTAAATGGAGTCTAATGGTGGATCCAGACCGAACGCGTTTTCAACTGCAGGAGCGTACGGTTTACATGCAAAGTCAATGGGGGACGCACCTCCAGGCGCCTCCTGGCGTCTGGCGTCACGTCGCGTGCGTGTTGAGCGTGCTGGAAAGCGTTTTCCGTGCACGTGAACCCGCGTCAACCTCCAAAGCACGCCTCCAACATGCTGAAGATTTCGCCGTTCAAACTTTCAAACGCCGCTCAACTCTACCCGATTGGTTGGTGTGTCAACCAATCAGGGAGAGTCGGGGGAGAAGAGAGGGGGTCAGGGGGAGAGTCCCTATGTGACGCGGAAACCAGTGACGCGGAAACCATTGCGCATGTGACGTATTGTTTGTGGAACACAGAAAAAACCCGCGGAGTCATGGAATATGGAAGAGAAACTCATTGTAGCTGTGTGTTCGCGACAATTCCTTCACAACCAGTCAAGTCTGCTCCACAGAGACAGAAATAAAGAGCTCCTCACCTCGCGGAGTGCATTGACGACTCGGTACACCGGTAAGCTCCTCCCACACACCCCGCAGCAGCAGGGTTGCCAGATAAACATGAATTTTATTTATTTTTATTTTTTTTTTTTACCCCTTTTCAGTGCAAATGTTCACTAAACTCAACACACTATTAATCTTATCAGACCCTCACGCAGCAAATATGACAGTTTGGGTAAAAAAAATAAAAAATAAGCAACAGTACTAGATGATTCATTAATTCTTATCTGGCA
>JBBPBX010092476.1:0-13727 GCA_038048925.1 Garcialebias charrua
CGAGAAACATAGTCCCTCCAGCGTGTCCTGGGTCTTCCTCTGGGTCTCCTCCCGGTGGGACATGCCCGGAACACCTCACCAGGGAGGCGTCCAGGAGGCATCCTAACCAGATGCCCAAGCCACCTCAACTGGCTCCTCTCGATGTGGAGAAGCAGCGGCTCTACTCCGAGTCCCTCCCGGATGACTGAGCTTCTCACCCTATCTCTAAGGGAGAGTCCAGCCACCCTGTGGAGAAAACTCATTTCAGCCGTTGTAGCTAAAATTCAATTTATTTATAATTTATTTTCGCAGAGCGCACCACCGTTTGGAAGACGTCAAAGCGAAACAATTCAAATCCAGCAGACCATTACGTGAATTTATTAAGGAACGATTAAGCTAAGACACATCTTTGCTATAATTTTCAGCAGATAAATAATTGTTTTTACCGTGTTAATCTTGTAAAGTCCTTCCGTGCGTGCTCGCTCCTGTGGCCGCCATTTTCAGCAGGGCAAATGATGCGCTGACGCGTCGCGTAGCGGTGACGCATAATAGATGCGATTTAACTGAAGGTGCGCCATGTTTATGGATTTTTCCAATTTATTGCCAAGAATTGGACAAAACGACTTATAGAAAGGTGAAACTTATCAGGCGGAAAATACGGTGGTCTCTGTAAGTCTGGGGGAAAATATATTGGTATTGGTATCGGTTATCGACCAAATAAATTTTAACATATCGGCATATCGGATATCAGCCTGCTGAAAACAGCTCCACAGAACCTGGTTTCAAAAAAATGAAACAAAACCTTTAATAACAAACAACAGCTTAGATAATTTTAGACATTAGATGCATACATTTAAATAACATACCTTAAATCTAAAAGTCATGCAATATTTGAAAAAAAAAAAAATAAAAAAAATAAATAAACCCAAAACAATATAATTTGAATTTTAAATTTTCAGTACGAGCTCTGGAATTAAAACAAAAATCAATGAATGTTTCTAAATTGTTTTTCAGAATGTTTGTAAAGTCACAAATTTGTAAACTACCACATGCTTGTTTGAAAGTACCTGAGCACTTCTGCACGGATAGTAGAACAAAAAGTAATGATTTATTGTAACACTGGCACACTGAAGCCAAACGGCTTCCTGGCGGTTTCCCACACTGCTGGGAACAGTGTTATCTGAACCAGTACAACCTCTTAGAACTACAGGTCAGCTGCACTTGATCTAATTTTAAAGACTGGAACAAACAAAGATGAGCACCTCTTGATCGGGCTCGGGGGCAAACCTACAAATTTAGAGTTCATTAACTGTAAAGGCAGGCGGACGCGTTTATGCAACACCACGCAGCAGTGAAATGTTACACAGCACCAGTCCTGCCGGTAAATCCGTTTGTCTCGCAAATGGAAAACCCCAACAGCCCCGTGACCTTACTCAGCTGTCCGCTAATTGTTGGTACTTTGTAATAGTCAAAAATAATTTTCTTAAAGGGCCAGGTTCAGCTGTCATTTACTAGCTGCGTTTCTTCAACTACTTTAGAAAGAAGAGTTTATATTTTTGAGTTTCCATTAAGGGCAGCTCAGTGGCGCAGTGGGTAGAGCTGTTGCCTCTCAACGAGAAGGTCATCTGATTGAATCCCAGCCCGGGAGCCTTTCTGGGTGGAGTTTGCATTTCTCTCCATGCATTGTTCATCCGTGGGTTTTCTCTGGGTACTCCAGTTTCCTCTCACAAACCAAAAACATGCATGTTAGGATGATCGGTAACTTTAAATTGTCCCCCAGGTGAGAGTGAGAGAGTGAATGGTTGTTTGCCTCTGTGATGGACTGGAGACGTGTCCAGGGTGTCTTCTGCTTCTGGTACAGTGATGGCTGGACAGGAGAACCAGTGACCCCATGACCGGAAAAAGGAAGAAGCAGATAAAGATGATGAATGGATGGATGGATGGAATAAATGATGAAGGATGGATGGATGGATGGATGATGGATGGATGATGGATGAATGGATGATGGATGGATGGATGATGGATGGATGGATGAATAATGGATGGATGAATGGATGGTCAATAGGTGATGAATGATGGATGGATGAATGATGGATGATGGATGCATGATGGATGGACAGATACATGGATGATGGATGGATGAATAGATGGATGATGGATGATGGATGATGGATGGATGGATATATGGATGATGGATGGATGGATGATGGATGGATGATGGATGGATTGATGGCTGATGGATGGATGATGGATGGATGGATGAAAGATGGATAATGATCAATGAATGATGGATGGATGGATGATGGATAATAGATGGAATTGATGATGGATGGATGTATGATAGATGGATGGATGGATGAATGATGGATGAATGATGGATGGATGGATAGATGGATGGATGTATGAAGGGATGATAGATGGATGGAAGAATGATGGATGGATGGATGATATATGGATGAATGATGGATGGATGGATGGATGGATGAATGATGGATGGATGAATGGATGGTCAATAGGTAATGAATGATGGATGGATGAATGATGGAAGATGGATGCATGATGGATGGATGGATACATGGATGATGGATGGATGGATAGATGGATGATGGATGGATGATGGATGGATTGATGGATGATGGATGGATGATGAATGAATGGAGGATGGATGGATGATTGATGGATAGATGATAAATAGATGGATAGATGGATGATGATCAATAAATGATGAATGATGGATGGATGAATGCTGGATGATAGATGGATGGATGATGTATGGATGTATGTATGGAGGGATGATAGATGGATGAAGGATGATGGATGAATGAATGATGGATGGATGAATGATGGATGGATGAATGGATGGTCAATAGGTGATGAATGATGGATGAATGAATGATGGATGATGGTGCATGATGGATGGATGGATACATGGATGATGGATGGATGGATAGATGGATGATGGATGGATGGATGGATAATGGATGGATGATGGATGGATTGATGGATGATGGATGGATAGATGATAGATAGATGGATGGATAGATGATGATCAATGGATAATGAATGATGGATGGAAGGATGATGGATGATGGATAATAGATGGATGGATGATGTATGTATGTAGGTTTATGAATGTGTGTAGCATTCAATATATGTGTAGCACTTTGAGATTTTCAGTAATGAAAAGTGCGTTATAAATTGAATTAATTATTATTATTATTATTATTATTATTATGTATGTATGTATGTATGTATGATAGATGGATGGATGGATGGATGATGGTTGAATGATGGATGGATAGATGGCTGGATGATGGATAGATGTATGGAGGGATGATAGATGGATGGATGGATGGATGGATGATAGATGGATGAATGATGGATGAATGATGATGGATGGATGGATGATAGATGGATGATGATGATGATGATGATGGATGGATGGATGGATGGATGGATGATATATGGATGGATGGATGATGATGGATGTATGGATGATGATGGATAGATGATAGATGGATGGATGATGGATGGATGGATGATGGATGAATGATGGCTGGCTGGATGATGGATGGATGGATGACAGATAGATAGATGGATGGATGATGGATAGATGTATGTATGGATGATAGATGGATGAAAGATGGATGGATGATGATGGATGGATGGATGATAGATGGATGATGATGATGGATGGATGGATGATATATGGATGGATGATGGATGGATGGATGATGATGGATGTATGGATGATGATGGATAGATGATAGATGGATGGATGATGGATGGATGGATGATGGATGAATGATGGCTGGCTGGATGATGGATGGATGACAGATAGATAGATGGATGGATGGATGATATATGGATGGATGATGGATGGATGATGATGGATGTATGGATGATGATGGATAGATGAGAGATGGATGGATGATGGATGGATGATGGATGAATGATGGCTGGCTGGATGGATGATGGATGGATGGATGGATGGATGACAGATAGATAGATGGATGGATGGATGGATGACAGATAGATGGATGGATGATGTTGAAGTCTTGTTTGTGTCTCTCATGGCCAGTGTTTCTGTGTTCAGTTTTCTATTGCTGGTTCGTTTTATTTTTGTGCAATTTGTGTTTTATTTGCCTCCACACCCATCAACATCTGCTCCCTGTTCCACCCATCAACATCTGCTCCCTGTTCCACCCATCACTGCTGCAGCCTCTTCTCTCATCAGTTCCTGTCCGTCCTTAAAGCTTCAGTATGTAGTTTTTTTTTATAAACATATTTCTTCACTCTGTCACTACCTCCTGACAGACTGATGTTAGCCAGGTAATCTCTGGGGAAAAAAATTGTCCCCTTGCTTCTCCAGGTGGTAAATAAGCATTTCTAAAAAGGAAAGGTGACACGCCATTTTCCAGCCAATAAAAACAGAGTTTTTAATCAGCCAATAAAGAGCTGCGTTCCAGTTGTCCTCAACAGAGCTTCTCACGCCACAACCCACGCCCCCACCTGTCCCAGCCCCAGCGCCGCGCACGTTTTCGTTCAAAGGATTGGAAAGCGATGCAGGACTGTTTTGTATGTCACACAAATGTATTAAATTCCCCTTCTTCATCCCTGATCAGGACTTTTTTTTTCTTCAAAAGTCAAATAATCGCTTCATCCACCGCTCTGTTCCGCTTCCTCTGCCGACTGCGATGAATGAGGAAGTGAAATTGTCACGAGTGAATAAAAGTAGGGTTCAACGTGGCTGCCAGAGGCTCTGAAGATTTCCTGGTGTTCTGGACTAGCGCCCCATGGTTTTATTTTTTATTTTTTAGAAGGTTTTAGTAACATATAAACACAGAATATCGCAGGGTCTCCAAGAGACTGCAGCTGGGGGCGGAGCAGATCTCAAGTTCAGCGGAGAACGGACTGTGGCTCCCCCCTCAGAGCTCTGAGGGGGAGGGAGCAGAATGCTTTTCCTTGTTGAAAATTTTTCTAAGTGTTTTGGTCATACAGAAATCGCAGATAGTACCTTTAATCACTCCTCAATGGAGCGTCATGTTACACAGCCCGTACCTCCTCAAATCTCCTTGATCATTGGTCTTTGTAAGTTTTTACATCCTCCACTGCCTTTTTGGTTTTGTTAGAATACAGTTTATCATAATTATTATTATTATTTTGTTGTTGTTGTTATCATTATTTATTTATTTTATTTTATTTAAGCTTCTAAAAACCTTGTGTTGATTTGCACAAGACAAATAAACCAAACCTAGAGTCAGTCTGCACTTTCTGTGCCTGACTTCACATGATGCTCCCATCTCAAAGATGTTTAAATAAAATCATAAATAGTAGGAATGAATTGTATCAAACGTTATAATACATTTGTTGGGAAATGAAACAAAATCTATTATATTTATACTGAAAATACAATTCTTTAACCCCGATTTGTTTTAAGGTTTCATCAATGTTTCTCATGGTTCAATTATGGGAGCAAAATGTCACCCTGTTAACTCCTGTAATTACACATCAGTGACAAAGAAGTCAAGCAAATGTCTGATATTAATGTTGTTATTGATCTCAGGGATTCAGCCCAACCCAGGTCCATCCATTAACTACAGTACTCCCAGTGAGTTTAAAAATAATTCAGGTCTCCATTTCTTGCATGTAAACGCTCGTAGCCTTCTAAAAAAACTTGATGAATTGAAAATCCTAATAAATTCTTCTGGGACAGATGTGATCGTTATCTCTGAAACTTGGCTCAACAAATCTGTTTTGAAAAATGACCTGGCAATCAATGAATTTAAGATCTATCGTTGTGATCGTAATAAAAGGGGAGGTGGAGTCGCTATTTACATCAGAGAGTCTTTGGCTGCCAGGATTGCGTCTAAAAAAACAATCGCAAACCAGTTTGAGGCTTTAGCGGTGAACATCAGTTTGAAGGGAGGTCAGATCTTAACTGTTGTAGGTTGTTATCGTCCCCCCTTCGCAATACCTGAAGCTCTGTCCTCCCTGACTGAATTCATAGGAAATTTAAAACACAATGAGATTGTTATGGTAGGAGATTTCAACATTGATTGGAATAAGTCGACCCCCCTCTGTGATAAATTCAAGGAATGTTGCCTATCTCTCAATCTAACACAACTTATCGATTCTCCCACCAGACCAAACAAAAAATGTCCCGAAAAATCTTCCACCTTAGATCTGTTTTTCACAAATGCACCTCATAAATTTCCTGGTACAGGTGTATTTGCTAACATTTTGAGTGATCATTCCGTAATAGCAGCTCTTAGATCTACTAAACTTCCACCTGCTAAGCCCAGAATAATTCAAAAAAGGGATTTGAAACGTTTCTGTGAACAGTCATTCCTTTGGGATCTATCCCACTTTGATTGGCAACGTATTCTACTAATCAACGACGTGAACACCGCTTGGAACTATTTTCATAATAGTTTCATTTTCTTTGTAAACAAACATGCTCCTTTCCGGCAGTTCAGGATAAAGAGCCGTGACAGCCCCTGGTTTACTCCTGAACTAGCTGACCTCCTGCATAGGAGAGATCATCTCTGGGCCGCAGCAAGAAAATCCCACTCAGACACTGATTGGTTGAATTTTCGGCAGCTGAGGAATAAATGCACAACTGCCATCAAAGCCGCAAAACATAATTACTTCTTATCTCAGACCTCCAAAAATCTAAACGATCCTAAAAAATTCTGGAAAACCATCAAATCTCTCTCAGGCATCCCCCAATCATCTGACCTTCCATCACAACTTCTTGTTGACTCTGTTCCTGTGTCTAATAAGCATGAGATCCTGAACTGTTTCAACAAACATTTTGTTGCTTCTAGTTCATTATTTGACACAGTTATAAATGGAAAATCATCCACTCCATCTAATAATCAAACTTCTACAAATCAAATCCCTCCTACAAGTCAATCCTCAGTTAATCACACCTTCTCATTTTCTCCGTTCTCAGTCAGTGAGGTAAATAAACTGTTAAATGATCTTGATCCTAAAAAATCTGCTGGTCCAGATGAACTTCCACCTTATTTCTTAAGGCTGGCTGCTCATATCATTTCAGTCCCTGTGACCCACATCTTTAATCTGTCCATAAGCCAAAATTCCATTCCGGATGCTTGGAAAACAGCCTTTGTTCTTCCTTTGCTGAAGGGAGGTGACCCCACCGCACTGAACAACTATCGACCAATCTCTAAACTCTGCATTTTAGCCAAGGTTCTAGAAAATTTGATAAACTCTCAGATCAAAAATTATTTGGACTCATTTAACATCTTACCTCTCCATCAATCTGGTTTCAGGAAAAAACACAGCACAACGACTGCTTCTTTGAAGGTTCTTAATGACGTTGTTGAAGCATTGGATGCTAAGAATTATTGTGCTGCACTTTTCTTAGATCTGTCTAAAGCTTTTGACACAGTGGATCATAACATCTTGTGTCATAAGCTCTCAGAAATTGGGTTCTCTGATCACACCATTGGTTGGTTTTCTAATTATCTGTCCAATCGGATGCAATGTGTTCAGCACAATGGTACTTCTTCCAGTTATTTAACGGTTAAAAATGGTGTACCACAAGGCTCAGTCTTAGGACCAACCCTCTTTACAATTTACATAGCTAATGTAGGTCAGAGCATCCCTGATGCATCCTTACATTTCTATGCTGATGACACAGTTGTTTACTGCCGAGCTAAAACAGTAGCTAAGGCTTTCCAGTCTCTGCAATCCGCTTTTGACATCATCCAGTCAGATTTGTTCCGTCTCAAACTTGTACTAAATGCTGATAAAACAAAAGGGATGTTTTTTTCAAGTAGGAAGTCGGTCCCAGCAGATCTTCCTCTGATTTTATCCTCAAATGGTGTCCCAATTGAGTTTGTTGATTCCTATAAATATTTGGGTATCCTGGTTGATTCACAGCTCTCTTTTAAACTCCACGTGGAAAACCTAGTAAAGAAACTGAAAGTTAAACTGGGTTTCTTTTTCAGAAATAGATCATGTCTAACACTGAATGTTAGGAAACGCCTTGTATCTGTGACTTTCCTCCCCTCCATTGATTACGGTGACATTCTCTACATGAATGCTCCTACAAGCACCCTGCGGATGTTGGATGTTGTCTATCATGGTGCTCTAAGATTCATAACTGGCTGTGATTATCGTACCCACCACTGCACCCTGTATTCACTGGTTAACTGGACATCATTATCCTCACGCAGACTCTTCCACTGGTACATTTTCATCTTTAAATCACTTCTCGGTCTGCTGCCCTCATACATCTCCTCCTACATGTCTTTGCGTGAGTGCAGCTACAGTGTGCGCTCTCAGGACATGATTACCTGCAGTGTTCCGTCAGTGAGGACTGAACTTGGAAAAAGGGCTTTCTCCTACTCTGCTCCTGCTTCCTGGAATATCTTACAAAAAGATTTGAAGCTCTCGGCCCTGACCTCTCTAAATGGTTTTAAGAATCTTTTGGAATCCTGGCAAAAACCATTGCAGATATGTTCTTGTTTTTGATTTTGTACATCTACCTTGTGGTGTTTTGCTAGTTTTGATACTTTGCATTTCACTTTCTATTTCTCTCCTATGTTTTTTTTTTTTCTGTTGTTTGTTGTTTAAGGAAATTCTACCATTGCTGTTCATCATTCTTTAGTTTGTAGCAGGTCGCTTTTGTAAATGAGCCCTCGAGGCTCAATGAGATTTACCTGACTAAATAAAGGTTGAATGAATGAATGAATGAAAAAGGTTTGACAAATCAATAGTCTTTCAGCTTTTTCATTTTGAGTTGATCTAAATATTAATAAAACTCCTGAATTCTCTCAAATTCACAAGAAATGTGCTGCGGAAATAAATTGCACAAAATACACTGAACTTGCACCTGATCAGTACATTCATTCAACCTTTATTTCATCAGGTTAATCTCATTGAGCCTCGAGGACTCATTTACAAGAGAGTCCTGCTAAAAACTAAAGAATGATGACAACAGTAACAACAGAAATGTCCTTAAACAATCAACAATAGACAAACATAAGAGAGAAATACAGATTTAAAAAACAAAACAAATTAAAACAAAATATCAAAGTATCAA
Source organism: Garcialebias charrua (assembly GCA_038048925.1). Taxonomy (NCBI): domain Eukaryota; kingdom Metazoa; phylum Chordata; class Actinopteri; order Cyprinodontiformes; family Rivulidae; genus Garcialebias; species Garcialebias charrua. Next base: position 9,056 of record JBBPBX010092476.1, read on the forward strand.
AACATTATAAGGTAGATGTAGAAAATCAGAAACAGGAACATGTCTGCATTGGTTTTTTCAACAGATCCTTAAAACCATTTAGAGAGGTCAAGGCAGAGAACTAGTCTTTTTGTAAGATATTCCAGGAAGCAGGAGCGGAGTAATTACATTTAAAAATGGAATAAAATTATGAAGATTTAATGCATAGTTAAGGAGTCAGGTCTTTATTATTGTGTTTTTACGCAAAATTGACAAAAAATAGCAGATTGTTTTCAAGTCAAAGAACAAAGTACTGTACATACATACACAATAATTGGCGTAAAACCATTATGAAAGATTAATTTTTGAAACTATAAATATATACTGTATTTAGTTTAAATCTGAAAATTTCATAAATATTTAAGCCCCATTGCAATTATTTAGCTGGAAACATCCAATTCCAATGCAGTTAGAAGTTTGTTGTTTCCTGAAGCTAAATCAGATCCGGACAGTTTCTCCAAAACCTCTCTGACTCTTATGGGGTGCTGTTTGTAAAGTTACACTGTCAAATATTAACAGCAATATTTTGGTTTGTTTAGACTTTCATAAGAATTTTTTTTCAAAATTTCAGAATCCAAACAGTCATATTTTCACCGCATTATTCATGCATTTATATAGTTCCCAACTAAATATTTAATTTTCAAGCTAAATATTTATTTTACAAACTAAACACTTAATTAACAAGTTAAATATTTAGTTAATAAACTAAATTTAAGTGTGAATAAAATATTTAATTTCATCCATCCATCCATCCATCCATCCATCTTCTTCCGCTTATCCGGGGTCGGGTCGCGGGGGTAGCAGCCTAAGTAGGGAGGCCCAGACTTCCCTCTCCCCAGCCACTTGGAGCAGCTCCTCCGGGGGAATCCCAAGGCGTTCCCAGGCCAGCCGAGAAACATAGTCCCTCCAGCGTGTCCTGGGTCTTCCTCTGGGTCTCCTCCCGGTGGGACATGCCCGGAACACCTCACCAGGGAGGCGTCCAGGAGGCATCCTAACCAGATGCCCGAGCCACCTCAACTGGCTCCTCTCGATGTGGAGAAGCAGCGGCTCTACTCCGAGTCCCTCCCGGATGACTGAGCTTCTCACCCTATCTCTAAGGGAGAGTCCAGCCACCCTGCGGAGAAAACTCATTTCAGCCGCTTGTATCCGAGATCTTGTTCTTTCGGTCATAACCCAAAGCTCATGACCATAGATGAGGGTGGGAACGTAGATCGATCGGTAAATTGAGAGCTTTGCCTTTTGACTCAGCTCTCTCTTCACCACGACAGACCGGTACAGCGCCCGCTTCACTGCGGACGCTGCACCTATCCGCCTATCGATCTCACGCTATTAATTATTTAAAATTAAATATTTAATTTCCAAGCTAATTATTTATTTTCAAAATTAAACATTTAATTTCTAAGCTAAACATTTAATTTCCAAAATAAATATTTAATTAGTTAACTAATTTTTTAAAACTCTGATCTAAATATTTAACTTGCAAGCTAAATATTTAGCAACTCGGACCAACATTTTTAGCTTGCAAGTTAAATATTTAGATCATAGTTAAATATTTAGCTAGGAAATTAAATGTTTGGTTTGGAAATTAAATATGTAGCTTGGACAATAAATTAGTTTAGAAATTAAATGTTTAGTTTTGAAAATAAACATTTGGCTTGGAATTAATTATTTAATTTACACCTAAATAATTTACTAACTAAACATTTAACTTGCAAGTTAAGTATTTAGTTTGTAAACTAAACATTTAGCTTGTAAATTAAACATTTAGTTGGGAATTATGACATTTATAAATTTATGAATAACATGGTGAAAATATGACTTTAAAAACTCTTTTTTTCTTATGAAAGGCTAAATAAACCAAAAACATTGCTGTTAATTTTTGACTGTGTAAATTTACAAACGACACCCCATAAACGCTAAGTTGGTTTGATGCCTGTTTATTGCTCTTTAGCAGCTAAATGTTGCAATGACTCTTAATATAGAAAATTATTGTTGAAATGCTGCATTTGGGATTCATATTTTTCTACGTTAAAATCTCAGAACTGACTTGTATCCGCGCACGTTCAAAGCAAGTTTCCAGCATCTGACTAGGGATTTATCAACAACGGAGTCAGAGAGAAAATATGCAATCTTAAAACAAGCTTAAAATAGTCAAAGCTGTGGGGAAACTAAGTCCACGGGGACGTGAATTAGGAAAAACACTCTTCTGTGTTTGCAAGTGAGCAATGGAAAACCAGTAGTCCCACTGGGGAAAAACTGCTCCACTCTTTCTGTCCCCAAAACCACATGTGAGGAGTTATCTCGCATTTCCCAACCTACTTGTAGTAATTTCAAACATTGGCCCAATTTCTCTGCACGGCTCTGCACACACAATCAGCTAACCAAGCCGTCTTTGTCCTCTGAAGGTCTGGAAGAACACATCGAGGCTAAAGCTGGAGGCTTATGACCTCCCAAATGTTGTGTTTGACCCCACATCACAAGCTAATCCTCTCCACTGCGTTCTCATCTCTCTCAGTGGGTTTTCATTATTGTGCTTTTTGTACTTGGAACTGGCTTAGACTGGAGCAGTTAGGAGATAGAAATAGCCCGACAGAAATGGACAGTGTGTGCGCACAGGCCATTGTCTGTTCATGTGGTGAGTCAGTGCATGCTGAAAGTGTCTATGAGTGATGACTTGATCATTGCATGTGTTTGAGGCAGAAACTATTACTGTAGTTATTGTGTGAACGCTTATTTATTATTATTTTTTCATTCATAATATTGAGATCCATTTTTCTTCCGTACATTTATGGCACGATTCTTGTCCCGCAGTTTTCAAGCTATTTCAACAAATCTTATATCAAAACGTTCAGCTCTTTCAGGACAATCCTGCTTTTGGTATTGGTGCAACTTTAGCATTTTGAAATGTTTAACCTTTTCTGCCTTTTTTTATTTCCTCATAGAAAATAAATCAAGCTCATTTTACATCCTTCAAATCTTTAGATCTGTTTACAACCTTTTACAGATCCGTTCACATTTTTGTTCTGCTTCAGCTTCTTTCAGCTTCCTTGTGCCAGTTTAAACTTTATTCAGCTACTTTTAACTAATTTCAAGTGTTTTTTTCAGCTGTTTTGTGCTCCTTTCAGATTCTTCCTGCTAAGTGCAAAATGTTTGTGCTTCTTCTAACTTCTTTCTATTATTTCAGCAACTATTTAACTGTTACTAATACACTTTTTTCAGCTAATTCCATATTTTTTGCAATCATTTAAACTTTTTTCAGCGTAATTCAGCAATTTCTCTACTTCCTTCTGTTAATTTCAGCTTCTTTCTGTCCTTTTAGCTACTTTTCAGCTTTTTTGTTGCTAATTTGAGCTTTTTCCCGAAAATTTCCATTTTTCTGTGCTCATTTTTGCTTATTTCAGTCTAGGCAAACGTGTTATTTCTGCTTTATTCTGTTAATTTAAGCTTGATCTACCTTTTCAGCTACATTTTTAGAAAAAAATGTTGGCTAATTTCAGCTGTTTTCAGATTAATTCAAGTTTTTCTTGGTAATTTTTAACATGTTCAGCCCAATTAACTTATTTCTGCTAATTTCATCTTGTTATGCTCCTTTCAGCTTTTTTCAGCTAGTTTCAACCCTTTCTGCTATTTCAGATAGCTTACTATTTAGCTGAATTTATGCAAATTTTAGCCTTTTCATTTAATTCCACATTTTTTAGCTGATTTCAGCTCTTTTGACTTCCTTCGCGCATGTTAAGCTTCTTCTGGGGCGGCCATGGCCCAGTGGTAATGGCAGTCGACCCCCGATCGGAAGGTTGGAGGTTCGAATCCCGCATCCGCCCACCATGACTCTATCGACTCTTTTAAAAAAGATCTTAAAACGTATTTATTCAGACTGGCTTTTAATTAATTTTATGTATTTTTTCTCTTTTTATTTTTGCTTGTGAAGCACTTTGTGATTTCAATGTCTGTGAAAGGTGCTATATAAATAAAGTTTACTTACTTACTTACATGTGTTGTTGTGTCCCTGGGCAAGACACTTAACCCCAAATTGCTCCCGGTAGGTCTGGATGGCGCCTTGCATGGCAGGCTACCAGTACACTACCGGTGTATGAATGTGTGAATGAATGGGTGGATGGCTGGTCTTGTAAAGCGCTTTGGGGCTCCTCACAGGGGGCTGGAAAGCGCTATATAAATAAGCTCCATTTACCATTCTTGCTGCCTTTTGGTAGCCTGGCCCTCGCCATTCCTACGCAGCTCCGCTCAATTCTCATTTCCCTTCACTGCTGGGTCTGGCATTTCTCCCATCCACAAGGATGTCTCCGGTAGGTTTTGACCGGACCAATCAGAGAACAGAAGGCGGAGTTTTGAACGACGTCGACTGACGTCGTCATTCAAAATGGCTGCCGCCACGAAGGAATTTTCAATAAAACAAGGTAAAAAACTATTATTTCTCTGCTGAGAAAAAATAGATTTCATAGCTGACGTTATATCAGAAGTGTTCCTGAGCAATCAGAGAGCAGAAGGCGGAGTTTTGAACGATGTCGACTGACGTCGTCATTCAAAATGGCTGCCGCCACGAACGAATTTTCATCAAAACAAGGTAGGGAGCACAAGCCAGTGTATCTCTTGTGCCGGTCCCAAGCCCGGGTAAATGGTGAGGGTTGTGTCAGGA
>JBBPBX010092477.1:0-13727 GCA_038048925.1 Garcialebias charrua
ATATCTACACCACTGCTGATACATATACAGTGTGCTCTGAACGGTCTTATTTAGGGATGCCCAATGTGCCTTACTGCATATGCCACTTTTTGCCTCTATAACAACATCAACTACTACCTCATACATATACTGTGTACATTAACTCATACGTTGCTTTGCCACTTTGCAAATGTCAATGCTAGAAACCTTTAGTTTATTTTAGTTATACTTTTTATACTCTTTTTTTATACTAGTATGCAAAAACTCAGGACAGTATTATGTTCATTAAATGTTTAATGTTTTAGTTTTAGTTTTAGAGTTGGTGTAAATTTTCATACTCTTATACCACTATGCAAAAACTCAGGACAGTGTTAGTTTTACTATTTTATGCTTATGTCTATTATTATATGTTTCAGTGTTTCAATGTTTAGATGTTTACTGTTGCACCGAGGGACTGAGAGAAACGCAATTTCGGTCCTGTGTATGTCCTGTACAGTACATATTGCAGATCTGACAATAAAGTTGACTTTGACTTTGACTTTGACTTTGATTTATCTTTTTCAACAGGAATATTTCCAGATAACATGAAAGTAGCAAAGGTAATTCCTCTTTTTAAAAATGGTGATAAATGTGTATTCAATAATTATAGGCCAATATCCTTATTACCACAGTTCTCAAAAATTCTAGAAAAACTATTTGTGACCAGATTGGATCAATTTATTGATAAACAAAATATTTTAAGTAGCAGTCAGTATGGGTTTAGAGAAAAAAACTCTACATCAATGGCTCTCATGGATTTAATGGAACAAATAACTAATGCTGTCGATCATAAACAGTACTGTGTTAGTGTTTTTGTTGATCTAAAAAAAGCATTTGATACCATTGACCACACCATTCTCCTTGAAAAACTAAATAAATATGGTATTAGAGGACCAGCATTACAATGGGTATCTAGCTATTTGAAAGATAGGAAACAGTTTGTGCAAATAAATGATGTTAGATCTGACCTCCGTGATATCACTTGTGGAGTTCCTCAGGGCTCTGTGCTTGGACCAAAGTTATTTATTTTATATGTGAATGACTTGGTAAATGTGTCAGGACTTCTTAAATGTGTTCTTTTTGCCGATGACACCACATTTTTCTGTTCGGGTAAAGACATAAAACAGATTTTGGATATGATGAAAACAGAATTTATAAAAATACAAACTTGGTTTAAATTAAACAAATTATCTTTGAATTTAGATAAAACTAATTACATGATATTCAGTAACAAAAAGAGAATTGTTGATGACGATCCATTTGAAATTGAAGATGTTGTGATCTGTAAAGTGAGTGAAGTGAAGTTTCTGGGTGTTATCATTGATGACAAACTGACATGGAAACATCATGTAAATTCCATTAAAACAAAAATAGCTAGATCAATTGCAGTACTGTATAAAGTCAGGGATTTTTTAATTGATAAAGCTCTGCATATGTTGTATAACACAATCATTGCTCCACATTTAATCTATTGTATTGAGGTTTGGGGAAAAGCGTGCAAAACAATTACAAAGCCTGTTTTTATTTTACAAAAGAGAGCTGTAAGAGTAATCACCAGAAAACATTTCAGTCACCCATCAAACACCTTGTTTCTTCAGCTAAATTTATTGAAATTCCAGGAATTGGTAGAATATAGTATTTTATCAGTTATGTATAGGGCTCATAATAACACATTACCTTTAAATATCCAAAGAAATTTTATAAAAAGACAAAGTTATTACAATCTCAAAGGGACAGAGATATTCATCAAACCACAATTCAGAACCAGCTTAAAGGGACGGTCTACCTCAATTCAGGGAGTTCGATTGTGGAATGCTCTGGAGAGTGATGTTAAAAATGCAAAATCAATGTATACATTTAAGAAAAAGGTCAAAAAGGACTTGCTCAAAAACTATATATGATGTAACTTAGTGTGTTTGTGTATTACACTTATGTTGTACTTATGATGTAGCTTAGTGCGTTTGTGTATTACAGTTAGAAAAATTAAGTAGAGTTATTCATTTTGTGACGTAGTTTGTGTATTACAGTTAGAAAAATTAAGTAGAATTATTCATTTTGTGATGTAGTTTGTGTATTACAGTTAGAAAAATTAAGTAGAATTATTCATTTTGTGATGTAGTTTGTGTATTACAGTTAGAAAAATTAAGTAGAATTATTCATTTTGTGATCTAGTTTGTGTATTACAGTTAGGAAAATTAAGTAGAATTATTCATTTTGTGATGTAGTTTGTGTATTACAGTTAGAAAAATTAAGTAGAATTATTCATTTTGTGATGTAGTTTGTGTATTACAGTTAGAAAAATTAAGTAGAATTATTCATTTTGTGATGTAGTTTGTGTATTACAGTTAGAAAAATTAAGTAGAATTATTCATTCTGTGATGTAGTTTGAAGGTTATCATTGGTTGAACAAACTGTGAAATAAGGGGCAGATATAATAAGATTTCATCTTCTTTCTGCTCCCTTCATTTTATCCTACTTGTATTCTTGTATCTGATGAAACTGTCTTGTATTGTTCTTTTAAAATGAATGAATAAACATCAAATCAAAGCAAATCATGTAGGAGTGGTGGGTGTAACAATGTTTATACCTACCTACTCATTTGAACTTGTAAATATACTTTACTACTGTTGCTTTTTTCCTGCTTATTTTGGTTTTGATTTTTTTATATAACATTGTTTATTATTTTATTATGCTATGTTCAATCAAATTAAACTCAAACTCAAATCATTCACTCACCATCAGAAGTCTTCAGAAGAGGACAATCCACCTGTCATTGTGAAATCTGTGTCCTCCTTTTGGAAAATGCTGACAAGCAAAGCAAAACACTGCATCTCTACCCACACTGTATTCCAACCACAAATATTGATCAAGCCAGCCTTTTTAAACTTCTCTATTGCACTCCAAATAACTGTAACAGGTATTTTTGCAAAAGTGGTCGTCTTGGTCCATCTTGAGTATTTCTGCTTAGATCCTCCAGCTGTCCAGTGCTAGCCATGTTAGCATTCTCAGTAGATGTGGAAGGATGGCAGTATGCTTGATCCCCTTCTTCAAAATTATTGTTTCTTTGTTGGTTGTAGTCTGATTTCAAAAAACAAATAAAAATAACATCCTTCTCTGATTCCATTCTAGGCTATTTGGCCAACAGAAAACGGTCCATTTTTGCATTTCGTAAACTTTTCAAATGTTTACTTATGCTCCAGAATTGAAAATTGAAGTTTACTTCCTGTGGCTAGATTGGATTTTTTAAAACTCCATATAATCATTGATTGGTTTTAGAAATGAGTTGTGTTTTGCAAGCAAAATATCACAACCACATATTAAAGAATATTAACTTAGATGAATAAGAAAATAATCTGACGTTTTCTTGGGGGTGCTATGAGGGTGCTATGACTTTTCCAGGGAGAGCTATGTCACCCCCTGGTGCAGACGCTGGCACCCAGAGAAAACCCACACATGTACAGAGAGAACATGCAAGCTCCACACAGAAAGGACCCCCGGACTAAGATTTGAACCAGGGTAACTTGCTCACTGAGAAGCAGCAGCTCTACCAATTATGCCACCATGCTACCCTAATTTTTACCCTAAATATCTAAATTTAGACTATGATTAAAAGACAGATGAGGGGGTCTGAGGAGGTCTGATGGTGTTGACCTTTACTTTTAATGTTTCTAAAATCACAACACTGAGCAAAACTTAGAATTACTGTATGAATAAAGGCACCTGAAACTTAGAAAGTACTACTGAGTTGTTTTTTTCTTCTTTTATGCTTATCTCTGTTGGAAGTTTATTTGTGTGTTAATTAGGGATGCACCGATCCACATTTTTTTTACTTCCAATCTGATCTGATCCCGATACCTAAATCTGGATATCGGCCGATACCAGTCCCGTTACGATATCATCATCATTACTGATTTTATATGAGGCTGTAATAATCTCCCCTAAAGTACAATTTGTACAAATATATGCATGCATGTCCAAAAAGGCAACTTGAGGTAAGTTTTAATAATTTTGGAGAAGTTTCAAAGTTAGCATTAAATCCTGCTAACACAAAGCTTTTTTTTTTTTTATTCCTAGCTTTTAAGTGGATATTAAAGGGATTAAATGGCTTTCAAAATCTGCTAAGTTCATGGCATAAACCAACACAGACATGTTCCTCTTTTTAGTATTTTACATCACTTCATAATGTAGCAGTTTTTTTTTTGTTTTTTTTGTTTTTTCATGTATTTTTTAAATTCATATTCTTTTTTATGATTGTCTACTGTTGTCCCGATAAATATCTCCTGGAGGGTAAACTATATATTGGCTGCAAGTATTCAATTAAGCTGTGAAATCCTTCGTTTTCTACAACTGATAGCTATCGGTCATTAATGATGAGCAACTTCTCAGTAAACATTCGAGCTCCGTGGATTCAGAAGTGTGTTCTTCTCATTCAGCACGAAGCAGGCAGTCTGATTTCAGTCAGCCGCACTCAGTCTGCCCCTCCTCTGAGACAGGCAGACTGAGTGGGGCAGATAGAGCATGGCTGACCGAAATCAGACTGCATACTTCGGACTGAATGAGAAGAACACACTGCTGAAGCCACAGAACTCTATTGTCCAACAAAACTAACTTTACCGCGGTGTAATGTGGTGCTATGTTTAATTAATCTAAAAAAGCTAAGTCTGGTCCACTGGACATTCAAAAAACAAAACAAAGCAAAAAACTGTAGAAACTTTTCGTCTTTCGTCCGAAAGACTTCCTCAGTCTGAGATGCTACAAAGTATATTCAGCTCAGTCTTATAAATAGCACCCTCTCACAGTAGATCAACCAGTTGCTGCTGACAGCTGAAACCAGCTGCTCACATGATCAAGGAGGGCCATCAGCCTAATCATGGATCGTTAGCACCCTGATGGTTGTTTGCTATTCACAGAGGGCTGAGTGATACTAGCAATAACAGCATTGTAAGAGGGGGACAGTTGAACCCTGAGGCCTCCACCTCAGTTTAATGATGGACGTTTTCTTTTCACAAAGATGGACTCCTTTACTCCTCTCTCAACCCATCGTTCCTCTCTATCAAGGATGTGAACATCTTCATCCCTGAAAGAGTGACCACTGGTCTGAAGATTAGTGTATCTCGCATGTTTCATTTAACTCAGAAATGCATGACCTCCTCACTTTTTTCTGCACCTCCCCTGTAAAAACTATTTTTCCTGGCGATCTAAATATCCACATGGACAATTCCTCTTCCCCTCTGGCTACATATTTTAAGTCTCTTTTGGAATCTCTCACCCAACATGTGGACGCCCCTACGCACAACAGGGGGCATACTCTGGATTTGGTGATTACAGACACTGTACTCAATAACTTGTCTGTATATGACCTGGGTGTCTCAGACCACAGGGTCATCTCCCTGGAAGTGCCTTCAACTTCGCCTCCTTCTAACCCAAAACGACCTATCCAGTTCCGTGACTACAAAAACATTTTGTCTGCTGATCTTCACGCCCTGACCGCTGTCAATCACTCATCTGCAGATGACTCTGTGGATTACTACAACCAATCTCTCCACTGAGGAAGCGGAGCCTGGAGACTTTGGGTCAGGTTCTCCGATCTCTGGTGCTGAGGTCGCCGAGGTGGTTAAAAAGCTCCGCGGTGGCAAGGCTCCGGGGGTGGATGAGATTCGCCCGGAGTTCCTTAGGGCTCTGGATGTTGTAGGGTTGTGTTGGCTTACGCGACTCTGCAATATCGCGTGGACATCGGGGGCAGTTCCCTTGGATTGGCAGACTGGGGTGGTGGTTCCCCTATTCAAAAAGGGGGACCGTAGGGTGTGTTCCAACTATAGGGGGATCACACTCTTAAGCCTCCCTGGTAAGGTCTATTCAGGGGTTCTGGAGAGGAGGGTCCGTCGGATAGTCAAACCTCGGATTCAGGAGGAGCAGCAAGGGCGGAGTGGCCATCGGGAGATTCGGGAGTTTTCCCGATGGGCCGCGTCATGAATGGGCCGATAGGCGCACGGGGAAAATGATGACGGTTGAATGAATCTGCTCAAAATCGACTTGTCCCTGACTTTAGGCTGCAGGCTGCAGGCTCTTAAAGGGAGGGAGTACTGATCACTTTAAGAGACTGCAGCCTGCAGCCTCTTAAAGCGCTGATCCCTTTAAGAGACTGCGCCGCACTGGGCTGGCAGCTTGGGAGCTACCATTTGATAAAAAACACCCCTGAAAATTCACCGTTGGTTGAGTCCAACCCAGCAGCGAAGCACGTATTTTCCAAAACATCAGCTGATGGAGCAGCGCGGAGTCCAAACTGCTAATTAGCAATAAAAATGGATAGGAAGGGGCCGTGGAGCTGAAAAAGTCAGGTTGAAGAAAAGAAAGGCGGAGGAAGCTGCCAAATGTGCAAAGCTTACAGAATTTTTTCAAAGAGACAGAAGAAGCAACAGGTAATATAAATTAAAAACTAGCATAATAAATTAAGCTAATGTCACAACGTTGTACTATGTCACTAAACATGCATGAAAGTCAAGTGGGACCTAAACTGACAGCCTGAGCCTAATTAGAAATAAAAGCAGAAATATATAAATTGACCAATAAATAAATAAACGTCAAAGGACAATTTAAATTAAAAGAGAACTTTATCTCATACCCTGATGCATGCTCAATAATCCAGGTAGAAAAATCTAAAAAAGCTAAGTCTGGTCTTCTGGACATTTTTTGCTTTGTTTTGTTTTGTTTCTTGAATGTCCAGAGGACCAGACTTAGCTTTTTTAGAACTTTATCTCATGTTTTAAAAATTAATTGACCATCATGTTTTTTTTCCAGCTTAGTTCCAACAAATTATATATTTTAATTCATAATTTTACATTTTACTGTGCTTAAAATACCGGTAGGCCTATATATTTTTTTGTTTTTACTTTGACTTGTGTTATGTAATTAAATGTAATTATTTTTTTATTTTTCCACACAAGTCCTTATTTACGTAATGAGGCAGAAATGCATGAGGTGAAGTGAAAACAGGATACAGAAAAATGTTAAAGCAACACATTTAATAGACAAATAAAAATAAACTCATGCATATGCATACATATTGCAACCAATGCCAAACTTGTCTCTGATTTTGCTTGTCTTGACCCTAAAAACTTTTCAGAGATAAGGCTTAAAGGACTCAAGAGCTCAGCACTTCAAGCAACAAGCAAAAATCTGCTTAGATTTGATGAGAGAGCCACAGTGAGTACTTTACACACACAGAGCTGTCCAGTCTTGGGATAGGCTCAAAAAGTCCCCTCTGGAAGAGTCCACTGTCAAGATGGTACTGAGATGGAACAGGGTTGAACCAGAGATTGAACTTGAAAGCAGGGCTTGTTCTTCTTGCAGAAACTGTGTTATCTGTGTTTACCTTATATTGACACAGTATAACCTTTTCACAGATGCCTATACTGTATAGGGCTGGCATACAAATATTTGTTGTCTCATGTTGCATGTGAAAGCTTCTCTACTCTCAAGTTCATCAAGAATAGACTATGAAGCACACTTAACCAGGAGCATTTGGAGGCATTTATGCTGATGTCCACAGAGAAAGAACTTCTTATGTCCATTGACAATGACAAAGTAACACATATGGTGGCAGAAACTAGTGCACTTCTTAGGCGCTTACTGATGCTGTAGATCACATGTCAAACTCGAGGCCCATGGGCCAAATCTGGTCTCATTGACATTTTATCTGGCCTCAAATTTAATATTTTGAATGTAAAATAGTTTTATGGTTTATCTTTTTGTCACTGTATTTAGTGCAAACTTCTCATGACAGCTGGCCAACGTTCAAGCCAACAAAATTACGTTTTGAGTTTTTCAGTAATCTTTGAGTCTGATATGGAAAGAGCAACAAAGAATTGACTTATCATTTTCTGTTTTTTAAGTCAACTAATTTAGTTTTTTTCCCACCTGATTTGCTGAATTGTAACAAAATGTAACTAAAAATTATAACCAAAAAAAAAGTTGTTGATTGTATTGCAATTAAAAAAATATTATAGGCTACATTTTTGCCAAATATTTTTAAAATGTGAAAAAATGGGCCACTCTTGGCCATTAAACTCCCGGGCTGAAAAGTTGTCCCACTCCGCCCCTGAGGAGCAATGTGGTTTTCGTGCTGGTCGTGGAACACTGGACCAGCTCTACACCCTCAACAGGGTCCTGGAGGGTGCGTGGGAGTTTGCCCAACCAGTTTACATGTGCTTTGTGGACTTGGAGAAGGCATTCGACCGCGTCCCTCGGGGGGTTCTGTGGGGGGTACTCCGGGAGTATGGGGTACCAGGCCCTTTGATAAGGGCTGTTAGGTCCCTGTACGACCGGTGTCAGAGCTTGGTCCGCATTGCCGGCAGTAAGTCAGGCTCGTTTCCGGTGAGAGTTGGACTCCGCCAAGGTTGCCCTTTGTCACCGATTCTGTTCATAACTTTTATGGACAGAATTTCTAGGCGCAGCCAAGGTGTTGAGAGGATCCGTTTTGGTGACCTTAGAATCGCTTCTCTGTTTTTTGCAGATGATGTGGTCCTACTGGCTTCATCAGTTCGTGATTTACAACTTTCACTGGAGCGGTTTGCAGCCGAGTGTGATGCGGCCGGGATGAGGATCAGTTCCTCCAAATCCGAGGCCATGGTCTTGAGCCGGAAAAGGGTAGCATGCCCTCTCCGGGTCGGGGAGGAGGTCCTGCCCCAAGTGGAGGAGTTTAAGTATCTCGGGATCTTGTTCACGAATGAGGGAAAACTGGAGCGTGAGATCGATAGGCGGATAGGTGCAGCGTCCGCAGTGAAGCGGGCGCTGTACCGGTCTGTCGTGGTGAAGAGAGAGCTGAGTCAAAAGGCAAAGCTCTCAATTTACCGATCGATCTACGTTCCCACCCTCATCTATGGTCATGAGCTTTGGGTTATGACCGAAAGAACAAGATCTCGGATACAAGCGGCTGAAATGAGTTTTCTCCGCAGGGTGGCTGGACTCTCCCTTAGAGATAGGGTGAGAAGCTCAGTCATCCGGGAGGGACTCGGAGTAGAGCCGCTGCTTCTCCACATCGAGAGGAGCCAGTTGAGGTGGCTCGGGCATCTGGTTAGGATGCCTCCTGGACGCCTCCCTGGTGAGGTGTTCCGGGCATGTCCCACCGGGAGGAGACCCAGAGGAAGACCCAGGACGCGCTGGAGGGACTATGTTTCTCGGCTGGCCTGGGAACGCCTTGGGATTCCCCCGGAGGAGCTGCTCCAAGTGGCTGGGGAGAGGGAAGTCTGGGCCTCCCTACTTAGGCTGCTACCCCCGCGACCCGACCCCGGATAAGCGGAAGAAGATGGATGGATGGATGGATGGATGGAATCTCTCCAGGAGCTTCTGGACCTACATGCTCCCTTGAAGTCAAGACTGGTGTCTTTCTCCCGTTCAGCCCCTTGGTACACTGATGAGCTGCGCAGGATGAAGGCAACTGGCCGTGCTATTGAGAGACGTGTAAAATCATCTGGTCTCTCGGTACATAAGCAAGCGTACAAAGAACATCAGAAAGCGTACGCCTATTCTCTTAAAGAAGCACGCTCCAAATATTATTCCAACATCATCAACACCTGCCCTGGAAACTCTAAACAGCTCTTCTCCACAATAACTCATCTGCTTAATCCCATTAAACTAACTCATGAGGACTCTGTTCAAAAATGCAACCTGTTCCTCTCATCATTTAAAAACAAAGTTGACACTATCAGATCTCAGCTCCACAACCTCCCTGATCTTAGTGTGCCATCTACCCGTCTGCTTTCTGGGACCCTGAGCAGCTTTGATGAAGTCGTTCAGAGTGAGGTGGAGACCATCCTCAAGAAAATGAAGCCTTCATCCTGCGCCCTGGATCCCTTCCCCTCGTCTCTCATAAAATCCAATCACTCTGCAATAAGCCCATTAATCACACAAATAATAAACAAGTCTCTACAATCTGGTCATGTTCCATTGCCTCTAAAAACTGCCATCATTAGGCCTCTTCTGAAAAAATCTAATTTGGATCCCGACATTTTTTCTAATTACCGCCCAATTTCCCACCTCCCATTTCTGTCCAAAGTGCTGGAGAAAGCAGTTGCTGCTCAGCTGCAGGACCACCTACAGCAACACTCTCTGTATGAGAAGTTCCAGTCTGGATTCAGAGCAGCTCACAGTACTGAGACTGCACTGCTGAGAGTAACAAATGATGTCCTCATGGCTGCTGACACTGGTTCTCCCTCCATCCTTGTCCTCCTTGACCTCACTGCAGCCTTCGACACTGTGGACCATAGTATCCTCCTCCACCGTCTTCATCCAGGTTTTTTCTACCTGGATTATTGAGCATGCATCAGAGTATTTTGAACCACTTTGGCCAGGATTGCCTCAAACTTGTTAGAGAGTTTGAGAAAACAGCTAGGAAGAGGGCAGACTACAGGAACCACTTGCGATTCAACATCATCAGGCCAGGACTCTGCGGTCTACACTCATCTCCAGGCCAGTGGTCACTCTTTCAGGGATGAAGATGTTCACATCCTTGATAGAGAGGAACGATGGTTTGAGAGAGGAGTAAAGGAGGCCATCTTTGTGAAAAGAAACCGTCCATCATTAAACAGGGGTGGAGGCCTCCGGGTTCAACTGTCTCCCTCTTACAATGCTGTTATTGCTAGTATCACTCAGCCCTCTGTGAATAGCAAACAACCATCAGGGTGCTAATGATCCATTGTTAGGCTGATGGCCCTCCTTGATCATGTGAGCAGCTGGTTTCAGGCTGTCATCAGCCAACTGGTTGTGTAACACTGTGAGAGGGTGCTATTTATAAGACTGAGCTGAACACAGCAACTCAGACTGAGGAAGTCTTTCGGACGAAAGACGAAACGTTTCTACTTTTTTTTTTTGCTTTGTTTTGTTTTATTTTTTGAATGTCCATAGGACCAGACTTAGCTTTTTTAGGTTTCTTCAATTAAACTGCTCCAAGACTGAGGCCATGTTGATTGGCACCCTCACCAGATACAAACATCAACTTTAACAACAATCTCCTTCTCTGGTCAAGACATCCCCCTCTCCACCTCTGTTACAAATCTTGGAATAAAAATGGACTCTCATCTTACATTTGAAAATCACATTAAGCATCTGTTTAAAACCTGCTTCTTCCATCTTCGAAACATCTCCAGACTTCGCCCATCTCTGACTTTTCCTGATGCTGAGAAACTCGTCCATGCCTTTGTCTCCTCCAGGCTCGACTACTGCAACTCCCTGTTTATTGGTATCCCTGGCAAAAACCTTCAGAAACTTCAATACATTCAAAACAGTGCAGCAAGGATTCTGTTGAGAGTTCGTAAATTTGAACATATTACACCCATTCTCCATAACCTCCATTGGCTTCCTGTCACCTACAGAATTCATACCATACCATACCATACCATTTTATTTATAAAGCACTTTAAACAGGAACAAGTCCACACCAAAGTGCTGGACAAACAAACACGCAACAGGCAACACAGACAATGAAGTACAACACGAAAAACATAAAAACATTGCAGATCATAAATCAAACGATCCAATACAAATCAGCTGGCATTGAAAGCGATGGAGTAGTAGTGAGTTTTTAACCGGGATTTGAAAACTGAGAGGGAGGGGGCCTGTTTGATGAGCAGCGGTAACTCGTTCCAGAGTCTTGGGCCTGCTACAGAGAACGCCCTGTCACCCCTGCGCTTAAGGCGAGTTTCTGGAACTATTAAGAGTACCTGATCCTCTGACCTCAAAGCACGTGGAGGGACATATGGGTGTATCAGATCCGAGAGATAGGCGGGGGCGAGACTGTTCAGCGATTTGTAGACATACATGAGAATTTTGAATTGGATTCGAAGATGAACCGGTAGCCAGTGAAGGGAGGCCAAGACTGGTGTAATGTGCTCTCTTTTGCGTGTGCTGGTTAAAAATCGGGCAGCTGCGTTCTGAACCAGTTGTAATCGTGCAATGGTGGCTTGACTGACGCCAAACAGAAGTGAATTGCAGTAATCAAGCCTAGATGTAATGAATGCGTGAATCACTGTCTCCAGGTGCTTTTTGGATAATATGGGCTTCAGCTTAGACAGACGTCTCAGCTGGAAAAAACAGGATTTGACGATCATGTTTACATGACTGTTGAGTTTCATGGAAGGATCCATTATCACTCCCAGATTTTTGACTTTTTGTTTTTCGGATAGGGGTAGAGCAGACAGGTCAATGCAGTGGTTTGAGGTTGTGTCATTGGGAAGGAACAATATGGCTTCAGACTTCTTATCATTGAAGCTTAAGAAATTTAAAGCCATCCAGTCCCTGATGTCAGCCAGGCAGTCGAGCAGAGGTTGAATAGAGCCTGTACCATTTTGTCTTAGGGGGAAGTAGATTTGACAGTCATCAGCGTAGAAGTGGAAAGGTATATTGTGTTTCTGGAAAATAGCACCGAGTGGCAGCAGGTATAAGGAGAACAAGAGAGGACCCATTCAGTACAAAACTGCTCTCATTACCCATCAATGCTTGCACGGCACTTCACCTGACTATCTAAAGGACATTCTTGCACCATATTCATCCACCCGGTCTCTACGATCACAGAACAGTAATTTCCTTCATATTCCTCGGACCAAATTGAGGACCATGGGAGACCGAGCATTCTGTGTGGCTGCCCCCCGCCTGTGGAACTCCCTCCCTGACGACCTGAGAGCTCCACAGTCACTGGTTGACTTTAAAAGCAGCATAAAGACCTTTCTTTTTAAGCAAGCCTATTCTGCCTCCACATGATTTTATCTTTGATCTTAGCTGATATCATTATTGATTTTACTTGATTTTATCACTTGTTTTATTTTATTTATTTTTTAAGCAAGCCTAATCTGCATCCACATGATTTTATCTTTGATCTTAGTCGATATTATTATTGATTTTATCACTTGTTTTATTTTGATCTTTGCTTTGTTACACTTTGTAGCACTTTGAGATTTTTATTAATGAAAAGTGCATTATAAATGGAATTCATTATTATTATTATTATTATTATTATTATTATTATTATTATTATTATTATTATTATTATTATATTATTATTATTATTATTATTATTATTATTATTATTATTATAGTAGACCGCAGAGTCCTGGCCTGATGATGTTGGTCTTCTGTGCTGGGCCATCCTTTTGGCCAGTGGCTGTTTAGATTCTCCGATATAAGACTGATCACAGCCCTCCTGACACTGAACAGCATACACAATATTACTCTGTTTGTGCCGGGGGACTGGATCTTTGGGATGAACCAGTCTTTGCCATAATGTATTTTGGGGTTTAAAAGCCACTGGGACGTTGTGTTTAGAAAATAAACGTCTCACCCAGTCTCGGTGTCTATAATAACTTAATAATAATAACTTTTATTTATAACGCACTTTACATCAAACAGATCTCAAAGTGCTACAATGAAAAATAAAATCAAGATAAAAATCAACCACAAATGCAACAAAGAAGAGGAACAACCAAGAGGATGGAGCCTCACAGATAATTGCATCAAAAACTTAAAATTCACAAAATGCAGATAAAATACTCAAAAAACTGGGTGCAATAAAAAACAAAAGCACAATTAATTATTTAAAAAACTGGATAAAAAGAAAGGTTTTAAGACCTTTTTTAAAACATGTCACGGTCTGTGGGGCCCTCAGATATGAGGGCAGGGCGTTCCACAGCCGAGGGGCAGCGCAGGAGAAAGCCCGGTCT
>JBBPBX010092478.1:0-13727 GCA_038048925.1 Garcialebias charrua
TAGAATGACAGGGGATTTTCCCACTTATCCTGACGGACGTTCCTAGCAGCTAAGTAATTAGCATACGATGAAGCAGATTCCCCCACTTTGCAGGAAGCACGGGCAGGAATCCCAAGGCCCCCATCCATCCATCTAGGATAGATAGGAGAGGAGCCCCCCTCAGGTGGTTCACCTGTTTGAACGTCCATCTGTGTACTGATTTTCTGCGAAAAACCAAGTAAAGTGGGTCTCATATCGCAGCTTGCAAATATGCAAAGTGTATGAGCTGCTCAGAAAACATCCAAGATGTTAAATGAAATAAAAATCAATGATGTTTATTAACTTGTCGACCTGTGACAAGGTCAAACAAAAACGGCTGTCGTTTGTGTGATTTTGTGAAAATCAAGACAAAAGAAGCCTCATGTGTGTCATCTTAAACTTGCAGTTTAAAAACAAAACAGGGACAGAGCGCTAGTTATGCACAGAATCGATGATAAAAGTGTCAGATTTTATCAAAAACAGACATGTCTGTATTAAATCTGCTTAACTGTTCTGCCATCAACATTTGATTATATGTGAAAATCAAATGAAAAGTGTGCTGTGAGGACAATATTTCAAAATGTTACCCGTTTAAAACAGGAACATTCAACATGTACACATTACAGGAAGACTGCGTCTTCTCCAGTAACCAGCAGGGGGCACAGCGCTGGAAATGAGTTTATCACAGCGACTGTAACTCCTCTATCTGACCGCTATAGAGGCGCTGTTATCACCAGCGAGCGAAGCTGCAGTTTTTTAGCCCACACAGACATCCAATACGGATGAAAAGCATTAATCAGACAGATCTAAAGCGTAACGTGATAAGCTCTAGAACCTAGGCTCACAAAAACGAAAGCATGTGAGCAAAATCGGTTGAACTGTGAAACCTTATAAACTGCGTTTAAAAGAAATAAGGTCGGTCCTCATAAAACCGGCAAAATCGGTGTCACGTGACCTGGTCACATGGCGATCGGCAGTCTTCAGAGCAACCGGCTCAATCCACCCATTAAAACCTCAAAAACACCGCGTTTAAACAGTCTTTTTAATGACAGTAATGGACAAACAAGCACGGAAACTCGTCTGGGACAAGTAGCTGAAGTGAAAATTGACGAGGAGCGGGGCTTCACCCACTGCGCATGCGTCAACACATACAGCGTAATCGACCAATCACAGCGAAGACAGAACTGTAGTTCTAAAACCCAAGTGTTCATGGGAAACTGTGTCTTCCAAACCTAACGCCACCCACTAGTGACGTGCCGTTCGAGCGGTGTGTTCACGGACCTGCGGTCGGTCGAACAAAAGCGTGGAACGGTCTTTTCAACGTTCTAAAACAGTCATAAATATCGCAAAACACCGCGGTTAAGCCAGTCTTCGACGATATTACGTGCATAGAACTCAAACAACACAAATAAACTGTTAGAAATGTGTGCAAAAATGAATCTGACAACCAGAGTCTACAGAAACCAACGTTCTTGAACGCGACACACAATGGACCAATCACAGCGTTTTAAGCAGCCATCTTGTCGGTACCGTTTAGCATTAGCTCGGCTCAAAGTACTGGACTCTCTTCCACAAAATAAACGTATTTTTACACCGCAGAAAATACCGTCAATGAGCTAAAACACAACCAAGCTAACTCTCACGCCCCCAGGGGAGGCAGCACTCTAACTGTGTACAACAACGGACTTTACGTCAAACGGAACCGGAATACATCCGGTCCAAACTAGCGGAGTGGGTTTTCCCGAACCTCGGCAAACACGTTGTAACAGATTAGGTAAAAATGGAGCAGCAAATGTGTGACACAGCTTCAACAGAAAATCGCAGATGTAATAGAATGAAACAGGATCGTGACTCGGCGGTCACAACAATGAAAGATGCATGCAGCCTCGTGACACGTAATGAAACGTCTCACAAGCACAGACAAAACATTTATCACGCACCCGCTCCAAGCATACGCTCAAATGTGAATGAAAAATAATTCTAACGGGAAAATAATCCAGACAATGCCACAATTAGCAACTCCCGGACACTCACCAGCCAAAACTATTCTTATAAGCCCAAAACCAGGATGCAAACTAATGCCAACAAACACCGTTAACAAAAATAAGCTACACCAAACAACTTAATAAACGTTCCAGGAACTCGGACGAGCCACCAATTGTAATTGAATAAATGATGTTGTAAGGTATTTAAACACTTACTGAGCCACCATTATTGGATGCGCAGTTTAGCAGACTTTAATCTTGCACAAACTGCCACCAAAGTGCGAGTTCTTCCTTTTTCCGATACTAAATTGTTTTTACTGTGATTAATCAGAAATGTAATTTCACGCTTAGACTTCAATTTATGTTGGTCTACCAAAAAAATAGACCTTTTATTGAAACTATCACAAAAATTACATTAAACATTTGTATCGATATTAGCTCTGATTTAATAACTACGTTGACAAGAATTCAAATTAAAACAAACAGACAGTTGGACCTTTCTGTTGGCACATTACTTAAAGTTTACCATGATGAAAATAAACATAAGGAGGAGTTTAAGGAGGAAAGATAAAAGATTGAAATGAAATGGTTGAATCTTATCTTGAGATGTTTAACCAGTGATAGCACCCTCTGCTCGGTTTCGGCTGGACGTCCGTCCCGTGATGAAACACTTTTACCTTCGTGAAGATGATCCTGTCTCAACTCCGGTAAATTAGTCAAGCCAGACGCGCAGGCTGCTGCGTTTTACAGGCGACCACTTTCATCTTGCCACGGTCTCGTGAAGTCTGCGTCGGCCTCCCAGAGTGATGCCTGGTTCTGGTTTTGTTCAAGATAACTTCAGAAAGAGTGTCACCGCTTGGAGCTGTGACACTCGAAGTGGTTCACAGCTGACGTGCTGTTTGAACCTTTGCTGAAGACGTGGGCCTTTGGTGCCTGGCCGGAACGTACATCAGCTTGGAGAAAAACGTCCGTGCGTCTTCCCTTCTCCCTCAGAACTCTAAAACCCAGTGAGTGCTGAGAACTGAGTCCCAGCACGGAGACAAAACAAAAACCTGCAGGTGTGAAAACAGAGCACTCTCTGTTTAAGCACAGATGAATTGTTTTTAGAACGGACGGGAGACCGAAGATTAAGTTATGTCTAGAACTTCTCCTTCGAAACAAAAACAGTTCAAACAAATACGAAGAATTGTTCATTCAACTTTAGACACATTCTGCATAGAACAGACAGTTTAAAGCACGATCATTCTGAGATGTTCTCTTAACTTTGTCATATTTAAAATATACCAGCTTAGTAAAATCATCATTGAAATGACAAAAATACTGTTTGATCAATTCTGAATTAACACACATTAAAGAGAAAGTTCAATCTGATTAATTAGTGTCCATTAATTCATAATAATTGTTAACCAAAATAGTGTTTACTCGTCTCCTTGAAGGCTTCAAGAAGGTGTAACACTGAGAGTTCCAAAGAGATGCAGAGAGGTGTCCTTGAAGGTCAAGACAGAGGCCTATATCACTACATCCCCTTGCTTCTCTATCAGTATTTATAAAAACACTAAAAACACAGTGACCCGTTCTTAACCAGCCAATAAAAACAGAGTTGTTTGTCACGCCCCAACCCACGCCCCCGCCTGTCCCAGCGCCGCGCACATTCTCATTCAAAGGATTGCAAAGCGATGCAGGACTGTTTTGTATGTGACACAAATGTATTAAATATCCCTTCTTCATCCCAGAGCTGGACTTTTATTTTGTTTTTTTTTGCCAAAAGTCAAGTGATCGCTTCATCCTTCACTCACAGGAATGAGGAATGGATTTGTCACGAGCGAATTAAATCATGTCCAACGTGGCTGCGTGAAGCTCTGCTGATTTCAGGGTGTTTTTGTGTTGCGGGACCAGTGATTCATGGTTTTATTTTTTTAGAACGTTTTATTAACATACTGTAATCACAGAACTTCGCAGCGCTGAGACGGGACATGTAGTGGGGGCGGAGCATTCCAGGCTGCAGCGCGAGCGAGGTGGAGCTGAGTCATATATGGCTCTGAGGGGGAGGGAGCAGAATGCTTTTCCCTGCTGAAAATATTTCTGTCCTGAGCACAACAGAAAGTTACACATAGCACCTTTAAGCTGCTCTTCATATCTCCTGTTTCAGCAGGTCTCTCTTGTAAAGGAGTCCTCGAGGCTCAATGGGATTAACCTGTCTAAATAAAGGTTGAATGAAAAGTTTACTTGTTGTGCTTAACGTCTCCCGCCCACCTCCTGGAGAAGCAGGAGGCGGGGGAAGCGCTGACGGGGCTGCGTTTGTACTCTAGGAGGGAGGAGGAGGGACCGCATGGGAGAAAGAAGACAACAGGAGGATTTTCAAGCATTACACTACACTGTATATCGTTTATAAAGATAAAGTCTCATCTTATATCGCAAAAAAAAAAAAAAAATCTAGATATTCTAAAAATATTGAGATATTGTCCAGTTCTATTAATAAATATTTGTTAAGATTTCTTCATCAATGTTTTCTCACATGTTCGGTGAAGTCCAACGGATCTGGAGGCGTCAAATTACAGAAAAAAGCTGGAAAAAAGTGAAACAAAGAGAGAAAATATTAATAAATATAGAACAAATACTGTACAGAAAATTTTAATGAAAAAAGACGAATCCGTTAGAAGCAAAAATTGTTTGATTTTAACAAAAGTTTCTGTCCATATTTTGTAATATTTGTAATTTACTGATCCAGCATGCACAAAACTGTTTGGAGTAATTCTGAAGTGAACATCGTTCAGGAGGTTCTGCAGAACCTGAAGCAGATCAACTCCCTTTATAAAAAACTAAACCTTTTATTAAATAAAACCTTAAGTAAAAATAGAGAAACCCCATTTAGACCGTCTGAAGCAGAACCCCGTCAGGTGTTCCCCACCTGTTTTAGGAGAGAAGAGTGGGAGCACCACGGGCTCGGTCTGGGTCCACGCCTGACCTTTGACCTGATGTTTGGATGTAAACGTGCAGCTGGACAGAGAACCTCCACCGCCCTGAGAGCACAAACAACCGTTACAAACTCCTGACGGCACAAACACAACATCTAGTTTTAGTTCAACCAAAGCGGCACAGTGGTAACTGGCAGAGCCGCCACCTCTCAGCGAGGAGGTCGCTGGTTCAAATCCCAGCCACCTTTCTGGGAGTTTGCATGTTCTCTCCGTGCTGCGTGGGTTTTCTCCAGGTACTCCAGTTTCCTCCCAAAGACCAGAAACATGCAGGTTAGACTGATGGTGACTCTGAATTGTCCCCAGGTGAGACAGTGAATGATTGATTGTCTCGTTTGTCTCCATGTGTCACTGTGATGGACTGGAGACGTGTCCAGGGTGTCCCCTGCCCCTCGAACATATTGACTGCTCGATATGGGAACACGTGACCCCCCCCCATGACCGAAAAGAAAGATGTGGGTAAAAATTGTAAAACCAAGTATAAACAGTACTGTAGTTTAGTATAATTTACTGTAGTTTAGTATAATTTACTGTAGTTTAGTATAATTTACTGTAGTTTAATATAATTTACTGGAGTTTAGTATAATTTACTGGAGTTTAGTATAATTTACTGGAGTTTAGTATAATTTACTGTAGTTTAGTATAATTTACTGTAGTTTAGTATAATTTACTGTAGTTTAATATAATTTACTGTAGTTTAATATAAATAACTGTAGTTTAGTATAATTTACTGTAGTTTAATATAATTTACTGTAGTTTAGTATAATTTACTGTAGTTTAGTATAATTTACTGTAGTTTAGTATAATTTACTGTAGTTTAGTATAATTTACTGTAGTTTAGTATAATTTACTGTAGTTTAGTATAATTTACTGTAGTTTAGTATAATTTACTGTAGTTTAGTATAATTTACTGTAGTTTAGTATAATTTACTGTAGTTTAGTATAATTTACTGTAGTTTAGTATAATTTACTGTAGTTTAATATAATAACTGTAGTTTAGTATAATTTACTGTAGTTTAATATAATTAACTGTAGTTTAATATAAATAACTGTAGTTTAGTATAATTAACTGTAGTTTAGTATAATTAACTGTAGTTTAGTATAATTAACTGTAGTTTAGTATAATTTACTGTAGTTTAGTATAATTTACTGTAGTTTAATATAATTTACTGTAGTTTAATATAATTTACTGTAGTTTAATATAATTTACTGTAGTTTAGTATAATTTACTGTAGTTTAGTATAATTTACTGTAGTTTAGTATAATTTACTGTAGTTTAGTATAATTTACTGTAGTTTAGTATAATTTACTGTAGTTTAGTATAATTTACTGTAGTTTAATATAATTAACTGTAGTTTAATATAAATAACTGTAGTTTAGTATAATTAACTGTAGTTTAGTATAATTAACTGTAGTTTAGTATAATTAACTGTAGTTTAGTATAATTTACTGTAGTTTAGTATAATTTACTGTAGTTTAATATAATTTACTGTAGTTTAATATAATTTACTGTAGTTTAATATAATTTACTGTAGTTTAGTATAATTTACTGTAGTTTAGTATAATTTACTGTAGTTTAGTATAATTTACTGTAGTTTAGTATAATTTACTGTAGTTTAGTATAATTTACTGTAGTTTAGTATAATTTACTGTAGTTTAGTATAATTTACTGTAGTTTAGTATAATTTACTGTAGTTTAGTATAATTTACTGTAGTTTAGTATAATTTACTGTAGTTTAGTATAATTTACTGTAGTTTAGTATAATTTACTGTAGTTTAGTATAATTTACTGTAGTTTAATATAATTTACTGTAGTTTAATATAATTTACTGTAGTTTACTATAATTTACTGTAGTTTACTATAATTTACTGTAGTTTACTATAATTTACTGTAGTTCAATATAATTTACTGTACATGTAGTTTAGTATAATTTACTGTAGTTTAGTATAATTTACTGTAGTTTAGTATATTTGCTGTAGTATAAGTGTAAATAACTGCAAAAACAGAAATCTGTAAGCCTCTTGGGTTATACATTTTAAAGTTAAAACTGTCAACACTTTAAAGGTTAATAAATTAATTGAAACGTCATAAAAATGTCCCATTGCAGGTCACAATTTTTGCTTGCAACACATTATTAAAGCAGCCAAATCCAGTTTAGTTTTAAATGTAATGGATAGGGGTTGGAAAAAGAAAGCGATGCCAACGTCATTCAAATACTGTATGTGAGATTTTTAAGAAGTTATTCTCATGTCTGTGCGTTAAATCGACACATTTTGTTTTGTTTTAATCTGTGCTTCCATCACTGAAACTGCAACCACACTTTTACCCTTCATGTCAACTTGTATTATTCCTATCAGTGTTTACAAATGTGTCCTTTATCAGGAGTAAAACAAACCCACAGGTACAAATTAAAAAGCTTTAACTTGACTTCCTGTCCACACCTGAGGTAAAACTCCGTCGTAACAGCCCCATCCTCCAGCTTCTCCGCTGCTTGAGACCGAAAACGACGGCGGTCCGTTGTTGTAAAAAGAGGGAAACAACTGCTGAGGAAACTGGTAATCCATTAAACTTCTCTTTAATTCATTAAATCCAAATGTCGAGCCTTTAAAGTCGCGTCTCCGTCGCTGTGTCTCGCCGTCATTGGAACAAGCCCGGGCATGTTAGCTAGCAGCTCGTGTCGCTAGCTGCTCGGCTAAATAAAAAAACTAGCATGAAAAGTGTCCGTTTCTCCTCCAGGAAATCAGTCAAACAACTTCAAAGAGTCCGCGTACGGTCCAAAACCAGCTCCGATGTCCGAAAAGGCGATACAAATAAGGTTAAATGTTTTTGAAAAACCCTAAGAAACCTTTCAAACACGTGCAGGTCTGGGTTTAGGCAGAGCGTGAAACGGAAGTGACGTGTACAAACAAGAACGACAACTTCCGTTTTCCTCCACTACAAAATAAAAGTACAGATCTTGTAATGTGAAACTTCAAACGTCATGTTTGAGTTTTAAACATTTACATATCAATGCAGCATAAATCGGGTTAAGGTGGAGATTTTATGGTTTATTTTTATTAGTTTTTTTTTATTATCATGGCCTCCCTTCTCCCCTTACAGCCATCCTCTCCCCACCATAATTATGAAATATTTATTCTAGTGAGATTTATTCTAGTAATTATCTAGTGGAGTGGATTTATTTTTATAAAATAGGATAGAAAGAAAGGAAATACGGAAAGTAAGACTACAAAATATAAGAAATATACACGAAGAGAGCACAAGGCAAAACACCCGACCACTGTCTGTAAACCTGCAAAGAACATGACAAAACACAACAACAAAATACATATGTACATATAAAGAACTTAGAATATTCATGACTTTGCAGTAAATTTCTATAAATATACAGTATATACCCATACCTACCCATATATACATACATACGTACATTTGCATATACATTCAAATACATATCTACATATCTACATACAATACCTGCATGTGCATCCCTGCATCTATTTGTGTGTGGTTGAGAGCATGCATAAGTGTATAAGTCGCATTTATCATCACATACATCTGTGAGGATGGAACCATGGCACCATCTAGTGGGCATTTGTTGTTCTTGTCCTGTTGGTCATCCTAGGTAGTTCCTGATCAGTTTTCCCAGTTCAGTCTTTATGTTTATTTACCCTTAGTTTACCAGGTCTAGTTTCTCAGTCTTGTCTGTTCTCCTCATTATGTTTTTCAGTTAGTTATTTTAGGTCCCCTTCTGGTTTAGTCTCCTTGTTTATTTAGTGTCCCTTCTAGTTAATCTTTATGTTTGCATTACTCTTCGTTTAGCCTCCATGTTTATGCACTCTTAGTTCTACCTCCAGTTCTGTCATTTAGTTTTAATTTCATGTTCAGCTTCAGTCTCCCAGCCCTGCTCTGTCTTGTTAATTGTCCCCAGGTGTTTGTGATTTGTCTCGTCTTGTCTATGAGTTGTCTATGAGTATAAAAGCCCAGTTCTGTGTCTAAGTCAGTGCAGCCGCATCGTTTGGTATTCCCCTGTGTTCCCAACTCATGTAAGTGTTTTTGTTACACAGACTGCTTATGATTTTTGTTATTCATTAAATACTCCTTCGTTGAAACTCCTGACTCCATGTGAGAGTTCTTGTCTGCACTTGGGTTCTGTCATGCCTACAAAACCTGACAACATCATATCATCACAGTCCCTGTGACCCACATCTTTAATCTGTCCATAAGACAAAACTCCATTCCGGATGCTTGGAAAACAGCCTTTGTTCTTCCTTTGCTGAAGGGAGGTGACCCCACCTCACTGAACAATTATCGACCGATCTCTAAACTCTGCATCTTAGCCAAGGTTCTAGAAAAACTGATAAACTCTCAGATCAAAAATTATCTGGACTCATTTAACATCTTACCTCTTCATCAATCTGGTTTCAGGAAAAAACACAGCACAACAACTGCTTCTCTGAAGGTTCTGAATGATGTTGTTGAAGCATTGGATGCTAAGGATTATTGTGCTGCACTTTTCTTAGACCTGTCTAAAGCTTTTGACACAGTGGATCATAACATCCTGTGTCATAAGCTCTCAGAAATCAATTTCTCTGATCAAACCATTGGTTGGTTTTCTAATTATCTTTCCGATCATGTGTTCAACATAACGGTACTTCTTCCAGTTATTTAACAGTTAAAAATGGTGTACCACAAGGCTCAGTCTTAGGACCAACCCTCTTTACAATCTACATAGGTAATGTAGGTCAGAGCATCCCTGATGCATCCTTACATTTCTATGCTGATGACACAGTTGTTTACTGTCGAGCTAAAACAGTAGCTAAGGCTTTCCAGCTTTTGCAATCTGCTTTTGACATCATCCAGTCAGATTTGTTCCGTCTCAAACTTGTCCTAAATGCTGATAAAACAAAGGGATGTTTTTTCAAATAGGAAGTCGGTCCCAGCAGTTCTTCCTCTGATTTTATCTTCAAATGGTGTCCCTATTGAGTTTGTTGATTCCTATAAATATCTGGGTATCCTGATCGATTCACATCTCTCTTTTAAACTCCACGTGGAAAACCTAGTGAAGAAACTGAAAGTTAAACTGGGTTTCTTTTTCAGAAACAGATCATGTCTATCACTGAATGTCAGGAAACGCCTTGTGTCTGTGACTTTCCTTCCCTCCATTGATTACGGTGACATTCTCTACATGAATGCTCCTACAAGCACCCTGCGGATGTTGGATGCTGTCTATCATGGTGCATCCTGCAGATGTTGGATGCTGTCTATCATGGTGCACTGTTCTATGATATTTCAGATCAACCCAAATGGTTAAAGGTGGGGTATGTAACATGGTAATGTAGTCTGTAACTTTTCAAACAATATATTTTTAACATATTTCTTCACTCTGTCACTATCTATTGACAGACTGATGTTAGACAAAGTAATCTCTGAAAAAAACTATAGTCCCCTTGCTTCTCTATCAGCATTTATAAAAACACTGAAAACACAGAGTGACCCGGACACTGACAGCCAATAAAAACAGAGTTGTTTGTCACGCCCCAACCCACGCCCCCACCTGTCCCAGCCGCAGCTCGTTCTCATTCAAAGGATTGCAAAGCGATGCAGGACTGTTTTTTATGTGACACAAAATGTATTAAATATCCCTTCTTTATCCCAGAGCTGGACTTTTATTTAGTTTTTTTGCCAAAAGTCAAGTGATCGCTTCATCCTTCACTGACAGGAATGAGGAAATGGATTTGTCACGACTCACGAGCGAATTAAAACATGTCCAACGTTGCTTCGTGAACCTCTGCTGATTTCTTCTGGTTTTTGTGTTGTTGGATGAGTGATTCATGGTTTTATTATATTTTTTAAACAGTTATATTATCATATAAACACAGAACTTCGGAGCGCAGAGACAGGACATGTACTGGGGGCGGAGCATTCCAGACATTCCAGACCAGCGCTGACAGACATGAGGAAGTCACGAGCGAATTAAATCATGTCCAAACGTTGCTTCGTGAACCTCTGATGATTTCTGCTGGATTTTGTGTTGTAGGACTAGCGCTCCATGGTTTTATTTTATTTTATTAGAAGGTTTTATTAACATAAACACAGAATATCGCAGCGGCTCTGAGCAGACAGCAGCAGGGGGCGGAGCAGATCCCAAGTTCAGCTGCAGAGCACGGACTGAGCCATATATGGCTCTGAGGGGAGGGAGCAGAATGCTTTTCTGCGCTGAAAATATTTCTAAGTCCCAGAGTGTTCAAATATCGCATACCATACCTTTAATGTTTTATCATCTTTTCAGATTCGTGAAAGGTAGGCACACTCACTGGTTTGGAAGAAAACAAACACAGATTCCCTTAACAATAATGATGTCATTTATTAAAGAAAACTGTGACAGAAAAAAGGACAAGTAAAAACATACAAGTCAAACATACAAACTGTTATCTGCTAGAGAAATGTGCCAGTAACCCCACCACAGAAATTAAACAGCACACACAACAAGGCATTGATGTAAAATCATTATCCCTCACCTTTTGACACAACTGGGAGAGCCATCACAGTTTTGGCGGGAAGGGGCCAAGATGGTGTAGTGGCAGGGGAACCGACTTGGGACCCGAAGGACCCAGGTTCGAACCCCAGTCACGGCATAACTTGTGGTGTGTTTGAGCAGCACATCTCATCCCAATTGCTCCCCGGCGCGCTTTCTATAGCTGCCCACTGCCCCACCTGGTGGTGATTGGGTTAAATGCAGAGTCAAATTTCATCTTGTATGGAAACATACACAGATGACAAAAATGTGACATTAATATTATTATTATTAATATACATCAACGCAGCCGAGCATCTTGATCAGGATCACGGCAGACCCTCAAATTGTTCATCCGAGCGCCTCTCAATT
This sequence comes from Garcialebias charrua, assembly GCA_038048925.1. Classification (NCBI taxonomy): domain Eukaryota; kingdom Metazoa; phylum Chordata; class Actinopteri; order Cyprinodontiformes; family Rivulidae; genus Garcialebias; species Garcialebias charrua. The sequence goes on from JBBPBX010092478.1 coordinate 11,863, forward strand.
TATACCTCGAAATGTGTTCGTGCATGTTTTGGGTGTGTGTGTGTCTTTGTAAAGAAGTCTGACTTCCCTCTCATCTTTTCAAAACGTGTTTTCATCTTCATATGCATTCATTCATCAAAGACCTTATGGCTTTTCCAAGAAGGACGGGCCCATCCCTCCTAGAAATTCCGGGCCTTTGAAGTAAGACTGCACAAACCCCCCACTTCAAGAAACAGTTTAATGAAACATCTTGACACTAAACTAAAATGTTTTCTCTAACAAGTGTTGCATTAAGCATTAACTCTTAACATAAAAATTGATAAATATTTAGTCAGAAAAACATTAATAAACTCTTAATTCATGCACTAAGATTCATAACTGGTTGTGATTATTGTACCCACCACTGCACCCTGTATTCACTGGTTAACTGGACATCATTAACTTCACACAGACTCTTCCACTGGTACATTTTCATCTTTAAATCACTTCTTGGTCTGCTGCCCTCATACATCTCCTCCTACATGTCTTTACGTGAGTGCAGCTACAGTGTGCGCTCTCAGGACATGATTACCTGCAGTGTTCCATCAGTGAGGACTGAACTTGGAAAAAGGACCTTCTCCTACTCTGCTCCTGCTTTCCCTGGAATATCTTACAAAAAGATCTGAAGCTCTCGACCTTGACCTCTAAATGGTTTTAAGAATCTGTTAAGTTCCTGGAAAGAACCAATGCAGACATGTTCCTGTTTTTAGTTTTCTACAGTTCAAAGTCAAAGTCAACTTTATTGTCAGAACTGCAATATGTACAGGACATACACAGGATTGAAATTGCATTTCTCTCTCAGTCCCTCGGTGCAACAGTAACCATTTAAACACTAAACAATTAATAAACAAGCATAAAATGAAATAATAAAAGTTTAGTACTGTCCTGAGTTTTTTGCATAGTAGTTTTTCATAGTAGTAAAAAAGTATAAAAAGTTTCACCAACACCAAAACACCAACATTTAATAAACATAATCATAAAATGAAATAGAGTGTAATACTGTCCTGAGTTTTTTCATAGTAGTTTTCCATAGTAGTATAAAAGTATAAAAAGTTTCACCAACACCAAAAATGAAATAGAGTGTAATACTGTCCCGAAGTATAAAGTATAAAAAGTATATCTATAAAATAAATGAAGGTTCTGGCATTTGACATTTGTAAAGAGTGACAAAGCAGCATATGGGGTTAATGTACACAGTATATGTATGAGGTAGTTGCAGGACCGGATTTATGCAGGGGCTAACAGGGGCTTGAGCCCGGGGCCCCGGAATTTTAGGGGCCCCCAGAGCCTCCGGACCCGCCCCCTAAGTTTTTTTTTGTGCACGGATAGTCTCAAACACGTTGTCTCACAAAGGAGAAAACTGTTCTTGTTAGGTTTTATGTAAAACTGGATGATTTTATCTTTTATTCGCTTCAGCGCGGGGGGGGGGGGGGGTGCGCGCAGCCGGTCCCCCACCCACCGCTGGTGATAAGGAAGAGAAAGTGGAGGTGGAGGTGAATGGAGAAATAAAAAGTGCAGGAACGGAGGCAAAGGAGCTGGTGTAGGAGAAATGGAGCTGGGGCCCCCCAAACCAGGTGAAGAAACAAGGGAAGAGAAAAAATGAAGTTGCTGCAAGCGTGTTGCAGGGAAGTTTGTGTTGAAGTCCAGGCAACAATAGCTATTCAGTGATTTTATTTTGTGATGGAAGCATCATATTCTAGTTTCAAACCCTAACATGTGGTTTTGTATTTAACCAGTTCAGGGTTGTTTGTAGTTTGTGACAACTGGCATATTAAAGTTGTAAGTTGTGAAAACACACACACACACACATATATATATATATATATATATATATATATACAGGGAAC
>JBBPBX010092479.1:0-13727 GCA_038048925.1 Garcialebias charrua
CAGAAAAGGGTTTAAACTTACTCTTCGGCTCCTTCCCACCGAGTGCATTAATACTCCAGTAGCAATGTTGGCGCCAGTCACAGCCATCTTGGGAAATCCCCGAAAGTTATTTTGGCTTCTTTCATCCATTTCTTGCCGTTCCCCACGTTTTTTTTGTTGTTGTTTTTTTTTTAGCAGAGCGATCCAGGACCGAGCTCCCAGTGTTACCTTTTTGTTATATTTCAGCTCGTTTGGCTGGTAACAAACCCATATAGATTCTGCTCTGCTGGCGGCAAAACAAGGAGGAGGCAGATGAAAGCTTGCTGAACTTTATTCCTCTTGATGGCAAGGACCACCATAATGCACGAACTGCACAGCTACAAGCTCTCAAGCTAACACACACACACTCTTCCTCTACCCACCCCTCTCGTAGCTCTCTACCGCCCTCTCTAGGTAAAGGCTGGGCCTGTAACACTTTCCTTCCCCCCATTGATTGCGGTGACATCATCTACATGAATGCTCCTACAAGCACCCTGCAGATGTTGGATGTTGTCTATCATGGTGCACTAAGATTCATAACTGGTTGTGATTATCGTACCCACCACTGCACCCTGTATTCACTGGTTAACTGGACATCATTAACCTCACGCAGACTCTTCCACTGGTACATTTTCATCTTTAAATCACTTCTTGGTCTGCTGCCTTCATACATCTCCTCCTACATGTCTCTGTGTGAGTGCAGCTACAGCGTGCGCTCTCAGGACATGATTACCTGCAGTGTTCCCTCAGTGCAGACTGAACTTGGCAAAAGGGCCTTCTCCTAGTCCACACATGTTTCCTGGAATATCTTGCAAAAAAGATCTGAAGCTCTCGACCTTGACCTATCTAAGTTACTTTAAATATCTGTTAAGTTCATGGCAACAACCACTGCATGTTCCTGTTTTTAGTTTTCTATATTTGCATTATAATCTAGCTGTTTTTGCTACTGTTTTCTTATTTTAATTTGTAAAAAATAATAAATAAATAAAAACCTGTATGCCTCTTTTATGATTGTCTGTTCTTACCGTTGTTTTCTACTGTTGTCATCATTCTTTGTTGAAATTAGGTCTCTCTTGTAAATGAGTCCTCAAGGCTCAGTGGGATTAACCTGTCTAAATAAAGGTTGAATGTAAAAAACTGCTCAATGAGAAACTGCAGTTGCCTGCTGCTCCACTTGGGGGAATCTCACATGTGTGAAGGGTCAAATGCAAAGGATAATTTTAGTCATGTACAATGATAACTTTCCTTTTCTTTATGGCAGACTCAGTTTAGAGCTCAGTCGTTGAACTGAGATTTATTGGAGTTTTCAGCATCAAATCAGAACACTGTATTCATGGGATCAATCTAGTTTTTCACTTATTCACCAGCTGGCCTGATGCATGCTCAAAAATCCAGGTAGAAAAATCTAAAAAAGCTAAGTCTTGTCCTCTGGACATTCAAAAAACAAAACAAAACAAAGCAAAAAATTTGTAGAAACGTTTCGTCTTTTGTCCGAAAGACTTCCTCAGTCTGAGATGCTGTATTCAGCTAAGTCTTAAAAATAGCACCCTCTCACAGTGGATCAGTTTTCTGATGACAGCTGAAACCAGCTGCTCACATGATCAAGGAGGACCATCAGCCTAACGATGGATTGTTAGCACCGGGGGTGGCTCGCCAATAGGGGGCGCCCGGGCGCCGCCCACCCACTGGAACTTCCATCCACTGGAACTTCTAGACTTAAAAAAAAGAAGAAATTATAAAATAAAAATAATTATAAATATATGTATATATGTTTTTAGTTGTGCAGGATAAATATTTTCAAAGTCAAAGTTAAAGTCAAAGTCAACTTTATTGTCAAAACTGCAATATGTACAGGACATACACAGGATTGAAATTGCATTTCTCTCTGTCCCTCGGTGCAACAGTAAACAATTAAACACTAAAACACTAAAACATTTAATAAACATAAGCATAAAATGGGCAGCACGGTGGCACAACTGGTAGAGCTGCTGCCTCTCAGCGAGCAGGTCCTCGGTTCAAATCCCGGTCCAGGGGCCTTTCTGGGTGGAGTTTGCATGTTCTCTCCGTGCATGCGTGGGTTTTCTCCGGGTGCTCCGGTTTCCTCCCACAGTCCAAAAACATGCATGTTAGGCTGATTGGTAACTCTAAATTGACCCTGGGTGTGAGTGAAACAGGTCCCTCTTGTAAATGAGTCCCCGTGGCTCAACGAGGCTAGCCTGTATAAATAAAGGTTGAATGAATGAATGAAAAAAAAAATGAAATAATAAAAGTGTAATACTGTCCTGAGTTTTTGCATAGTAGTTTTTGCATAGTAGTAGTATGAAAGTATGAAAAGTTACACCAACACTAAAACACTAAACATTTAATAAACATAAGCATAAAATGAAATAACAAAAGTGTAATACTGTCCTGAGTTTTTTGCATAGTAGTATAAAAGTGTAAAAAGTATATCTATAAAATAAAATGAAAGTTCTGGCATTGACATTTGTAATAGAGTGACAAAGCAGCATATGAAGTTTATGTACACAGTATATGTATGAGGTAGTTGATATTGGTATAGAGGTAAAGTGGCATATGCAATAAGGCTAGTAAAAAATATATATATATATATATATATATATATATATATATATATATATATATATATATATATATATATATATATATATATATATGATATATATGTATATATATATATACCGTAAACACCGGTGTATAATACGCACTTTTATTGCTCATTTGAATGTCCTGCGTATTATACACCGAAGCGTATTATCTACAGATTTTTTCCCATATTTTTAGACCCATTTTTGGCTCTGATTCGCTGTTTTTCATTTTGGCCTAAAAATGGTGCAGTACCAGTTTCGGCCGCTATGGGCGCTAATGCACCCTGTAGTCTGTTTACCTGCAGACTGTACCTGGAGGCGTATCCTGGCGCCATCTAGTGGCCATAAAAAAGACTGTCACGGCAGCGCGTATTATACACCGAAGCGTATTATCTACCGATTTTTCTGATTTATTTCCAAATATTGGCCAAAGCGTATTATACACCGGAGCGTATTATACACCGGTGTTTACGGTATATATATATATATATATATATATATATATATATATATATATATATATATATATATATATATATATATATATATATATATAATATATAATATATATCAGCAGTGGTGTAGATATAAAAAGCAGTGTAAATGTAAACAGTGAATGTAAACAGTAGTATGGCAATAGCCTATATGCCACGGGGGGGCGTGACGTACTTCCGGAAAAATGCAACACCTACCGCCACTTCCGGTTCCCATCCACCTCCGCTGTTGTCAGCGTTAGCTCCTAGTAGCCTACCATAACAACGAGCCGAAACGGGAAGCGGCCGCGCGCTACCGGCACTACACGTGAGTACCGTTGTGTCCGCCCACCGGTGGGAACAGCTGTTCCGCGGGGGGGTTTCGGCGAACATTTATCGCGGCTATCCGTAGGGGGAACGTCGCCATAATTTTATATGGTTTTATATGTGTATAGAGTTGTTATTGGTGTGTATGCTGATGTTTTATTAATTGTATTTAGTCATTTATGTTCGTGTCTTTCCCGCTAACCGGAAGTGCGCCGACTGTGTAATGACTGCGGAGGTGCTGGAACAGAAACCCGTGGCATATAGGCTATTGGCAGTAATGTAATACAAACATTAGTGCAAATATAAGAAGTAGTGCAAACTGAATGAGCACATGACCGTGAGTTGAGTGAATAACCCGTTTTGATGACACAGAGTCCAGTGTTAAAATCTTTGTGTTGTGTGGTGGTGTGTGAAAGTTTTTTGTGATTAAGGCAGTACAAGTGGGAGGGAGGGCAGAGCAGGCAGAGAGTTTAGCATCCTGACTGCCTGATGAACAGAGCTGTCATTTAGTCTGCTGGTTCGAGCCTGGAGACTCCTCAGTCTCCTCCCTGAAGGCAACAGGCTGAAGCAGCTGTGTAGTGGGTGTGTGGGATCACCTGCCATGCAGAGGGCTTTCCGAGTGAGGCGGTTGCTGTGTAAGTCCTGTAGTGAGGGGAAGGAGGTGCCGACAATCTTCTCAGCTGCTCTCACGATGCGCTGGAGGCTCTTGCGGCAGGATGCAGTACATGCACCAAACCACACCGTGATGCAGCTGGTCAGGACACTTTCTATGGCACCCCTGTAGAAGGTGCACATGATGGGGGTTGAAGCTCCAGCCCTTTTCAGCTTGCGGAGAAAGTAGAGGCGCTGGTGAGCCTTCTTGGCCAGTGATGCAGTGTTCCTGCTCCAGGACAGGTCCTCTGAGACGTGCACTCCCAGGAACTTGGTGCTGTCTACTCTCTCCACTGTGGTGCTGTTGATGGTCAGAGGGGCATGTTGGGCATCCCTCTTCCTGAAGTCCACAACAATCTCCTTTGTCTTCTCCACGTTGAGAGTGAGATTGTTGTGTCCGCACCACAAGGCCAGGCGGCTCACCTCGTTCCTGTAGTCCGTCTCATCGTTGTTGCTGATGAGACCCACCACTGTTGTGTCGTCCGCAAACTTGATGAAGTGGTTGGAGCTGTATGATGGTGTGCAGTCGTGTGTTAGCAGGGTGAATAGAAGGGGGCTCAGCACACATCCTTGTGGGGCTCCTGTATTCAATGTGATGGTGCTGGATGTGTTATTCCCGACCCGTACTGCCTGTGGTCTCCCGGTCAGGAAGTCTAGCAGCCAGTTACACATTGAGGTGTTCAGCCCCAGACTGTCCAGTTTAAGGATGAGCTGTTGGGGGATGATGGTGTTGAATGCCGAGCTGAAGTCGATGAACAGCATTCTGACATAGGAGTCTTTCGTGTCCAGATGTGTGAGAGCTGTGTGGAGGGCAGAGGAGATGGCATCGTCGGTTGAGCGATTAGGCCGATATGCAAATTGGAAGGGATCCAGGGAGGCAGGGAGGACAGATGTGATGCTTTTTTTTCTTTGTGAAAATAAAAGCCAACTGTTATCAGACTATGTATGAATATTATTGGACCGACGCTATGTGGACAATTTTAACGGCAGTCATTAATGCATGCCTTATTGAAATATTATTTACACGTAGCCAGTGATGGGAATAACGGAGTTACAAATAAACGGCGTTACAAACGGAGTTCTTTTTTTCATTAACGGGTAATCTAAGTAGTTACTATGTCTATCGTTACAACGCCGTTACCGTTACAAACACTAAATGGGGGTACGTTACTTTGTCTTCCGCGCGCTGGCTCTCGTGCTGTTTGTTTACTTTTTTCCCCTTGGTGAGGGAGGGTGGAGGGGGAGCGAGCAGAGGGAGGGGCGAAACAATAAGGATGATGCTGATTGGCTAAGGTAGAGTGTCAGGTAGAGGTCAGCCAATCAGAGGTTTTGTTGTTCAGCTCACACACGCTGCAGCTTCAAATCTGAAAAGTTAACAGAAGTCCTGCAGCAATGGCGAGTCTGGAGGGAAAGTTGGCGTTTTCAAAGTGGAAATACAGAAACTACTTTACTCTCCTTGAGGTAAAAGGCAAGAACGTGCATGTGAAGTGTACATTATGTCCCGGAGCGAAGTGTACGTCCGTCGTAATCTGATCTGATGAAGCATCTCTCACAACTGCTCAGGTAATTCAGATTTTCAGTACTGTTTTAAAAGTACTTCATATTGTGAAAATGGTTCTTTTGTTTTTAAGAAAATACTTGAAGAACCAGTTGTGTGAGGGTTTGATTTTATTTTACACTACAAAGCACTTATTTTAACTGTTTACTTTTATTTCTAAGAAAACACTTGAACAGTACAGGGTGTACATAGAGCTGAAAACACAATTGTTATATTATTTTGTTAACCTGTATTTTGTAATGAAGAAAAAACTTGAAGTATAGTATGTCAACCAGTCATGTTCTGTTGAGGTGCTGTAAGCATTTCTACTTAAAATTCGTAGATATATCTAAACTTAAACCAACCAAACAAACAATAGTTACTTTCCCTGGTAACTAATTACTTTTATAGGTGAGTAATTCAGTTACTAACTCAGTTACTTTTTGGGCGAAGTAACTAGTAACTATAATTAATTACTTTTTTGAAGTAACATTCCCAACACTGCACGTAGCTGTCAGCTCAAAAAAAAAAAAAAAAAGAGTTGCAACAACCCGCATCATTTTGGTCAGGCAGAGACTCTGCATGTGGGTTTGTGTTTACACTCGTGGGGTCCTGTGAGGAGACCCGAGGATCTGAGAGCTCAGCTGACAACACACCTCAAGCTACGTTGAAAATTGTAACAGCAGTAATTATTAGTTTGCCTTCTTGCCGTACTGCACACACAGGTAAGCGATCAATGAGTTAATAAAACGCACAGACATGAACGTACTGTGAGCGTAACGTGTTTAACAGCTGGTGCTGTCTGTCACATGCTATGCTAGCTTGTTAGCTGTGTTTATGAACAGTGTGGGGTGTACACGATTATAAAAGTTGCTGCTAGTTATAAACCTGAACGTCTGACGACTCTTGTCAGCTCATGAACTTGTTTACTCCTCAGAGAGTCTGTTGTTAACAGTTCTCTTTTTGTTTAAGCATCAGTTTGTAATAGAGTCATAATTCATGGTGAATAAATCTGAGTGAATAATAAATAAACGTGGCTCTGTTCCACTCCTCACTTTCAGTTATAAGTTGTGCTGTTGTTTCAAAGCTATACTTAAAGTAACAAAGCAGCATAAGGATTTGTTCCTTGTGAAATAACCAAAGGACAGATAAAAAAAACAGTTACAAACATAAGTCTCTTTATTTTCTTTCCAGGAAAAAGGGAGTTGAAGGAGATGTGGATGGAGAGGACAATAGATAAGTGAAGCAGGTCTTGATCTTGATGGATGATTGATGGTTATAAGGACTCTTACTTTGGTTTTGCTTTGTTGCAGGAGCAGGAGACACACTGCAGTTCTGGTTTCAGGAGGACATTGTGAAGAAGAGGACAGTCTGTTACAGAGGTGAGACAAGCTAAATGCATGATGTAGGTTTTTACAATGTTTTTCATCATAGTAGTTCTGTATTGTGAAAAAGTGAGGAGAACTAGTCTACATCTTTATAAGTGCAATGTGAATTTGAATTGTTGCTATTAAATGTACACATATACTCATAAAATAAATAGTTGTTATATGTTAAATAATTAGAAAGCTGACTAATAGCCATTCCTATTCTCTTGACTACCAGGAAAAATAAATATTGTCCATGCCCCAATATTTTATTATTTATATGGAAGAGAAAGGTGCCAAAGCTCACCCTTTAATATTTAGCATAATTGAAAAAGCCCTAAATCAGAGAGTCAAAGAAACTTTATTGTCATTTGCATCACATGTGGTACATGTGATGAAACAAGATTATGTGCACAAGGTCCCAGTAACATCCAACAATAAAAAGTAAAAGAAAAACAGTAATAACATCTAAGATATGAACTAAGAAAAACATCAACTAAAAATACACTAAGCACTAATATCATAGAAAACATTACTCCAAACAGCAGTACGAACATGAGTCTGTATGAGCAGATGAACACGAATGAACACAGCAACATGAAACAGATTTTTTTGTCAGCAGCAACATGAAACAGATCAGTAGCAACATGAAACAGATCAGCAGCAACATGTGATATTTCACAGTGATTCTTCTGGTTAGAGATTCATGAGTCTAACAGCCTCAGGGTAGAAGCTGTTCCTCAGTCTCTGTAGAGAGCAAAAGGAGTTAATTCAGTAATATGCTGTGGGTGGGAGATATTCAGGTTTACAAATTTATTATTAATAAAAATTACAAAACTACTACAGGCATTAATCTGCTCACAGACTCATGTTCGTGCTGACTCATGACCACTAGATTGCGCCCCCCCATTAAAAAAAATCACCAGCCGCCACTGGTTAGTAGCACCCTGATGGTTGTTTGCTATTCACAGAGGGCTGAGTGATACTAGCAATAACAGCATTGTAAGAGGGGGACAGTTGAACCCGGAGGCCTCCACCCCTGTTTAATGATGGACGGTTTCTTTTCACAAAGATGGCCTCCTTTACTCCTCTCTCAAACCATCGTTCCTCTCTATCAAGGATGTGAACATCTTCATCCCTGAAAGAGTGACCGCTGGCCTGGAGATGAGTGTAGACTGCAGAGTCCTGACCTGATGATGTTGATCTTCTGTGCTGGGCCATCCTTTTGGCCAGTGGCTGTTTAGTTTCCCCGATGTAAGACTGATCACAGCCCTCCTGACACTGAACAGCATACACAATATTACTCTGTTTGTGCCGGGGGACTGGATCTTTTGGTTGATCCACTGTGAGAGGGTGCTATTTATAAGACAGCATCTCAGACTGAGGAAGTCTTTCGGTCGAAACACAAAATGTTTCTACAATTTTTTTGCTTTGTTTTGTTTTTTGAATGTCCAAAGGACCAGGCTCAGCTTTTTTAGATTCACCAGCTGATGTTTTCTATCTGTTAGCTGAAAAAATGTTTCAAACATGAGAAGAAAATAAATATGAGGGTGGATGTTTTTTTTTTCTTAACTTTAATTATGTTAATAATGTATTTTCCAATCTGTAGGAGCTATTTCTCCATTTCTGGTTAAATTTTGGAATTTAAATTGTTTAGTTTATCCTTATGTTTTTGTTGTTTGATTTATTATTATTTTTGTCTAATTCATTATTCAGAATAAGTTCTTTGATTAGGAATTGACTTAATTAGTTCATTAGTTTTAGTTGGGATGCGGGTGCTTCACGGTATAAATAGATGGGTCTTACGCCAAAATTACACTACACGCGTTGCAGCTCCGCCCCGCTCCGGTCCGACCTCCGCAGCAAATACGCACCCATTATAATCAATGACAGAATTTACACTGGCTCCGCACGGCGGCGGTGAGCTGCGGAGAGCGGACGGCAGTCCGTCAAAATTAGAAATTTTTCTATTTCTGCCGGATGACGGAGCTGTGCCGGAGTCAACTTTTGAAGATTACGTCGCACCAACAGGAAAAGGAACGAGCACAACTTCCGTATTTACAAAATAAAATCACCACGGGCGGACTAATCCTAGCTCTATACGGATTTATTTGTACAAAAATGCTGTCAATCATTTATGACTATTCTATGACTAAACTATTACAGGGTATCCGCGGGGTTGTAAAAGGTATTAAAAGGTAGTAAATGAAATTAACACAAATTAAGGCCATTAAAAAGTATTAAAAAGTAATAAACGTCATCTGACGAGGTATTAAATTTTTTAAAACCTACACAACTATATTTTTCCCTTTCTGTCGTCTAAAAAAAGGTCTGTGAATTTATTTATCTTTTCTAATTTTATGTTCCAAGTAGGACCTTAGCTAAAACAAAGACGTCATATCGTCAGTCAGTGTGCGCGCGCACCTACAGCTGGTATCATGTCTGTAAAAAGAAACAGGAAAGAGGAGCGCAACTTTATCTTCCGACATTTAACAAGAAATTTACCTGTTAGCTCGAAATAATAGCAAAAGGTGTGTCTCAGTCTAACGTTTTCTTAATAAAAGTACTTTAATGGTTAAATCGGCTTTATTAAAAAAAAAAAGTGTCGCTGCCTCAGTGCCTGTGTGCACCGTGATTGCTCAGCGGTGAAAACGGGAAAAAGGAGCGCGGCTCGTTTCGCCGACATTTAACAAGAAAATTACCTAAACAATTCTTTGTTAGCTCGAAATTATAGCAGAGGTGTTTTTCTGTCTGTCATTTTCTTAATAAATGCACTTTAATGGTCAAATTAGCTGCATTTCGCCACCGTGGTGCAGCTTGCTGCTGGATTGAAGGTTCAAGCAGAGAGGTGGGGAGAGTATGGCAGGCCGATTGAGTCATTAATAGCTAGTGAAGATTCTCAGTCATCCAGGACATGGTGAATTCTAAAAAATGCAATAAAAAAACAATAAAGTATAGTATAATAGTATAATAAATAGTATAATTAATAAAGTCCAGTTGTTTTTGTCTTGAACTTTTTTAAATTTGTCATTATAGGCACGTTTTCCTATTACATGATACAACAGCAAGCCATACTATTACTACAATAGATATCATGAACTGTTTTTTTTTTTTTTCAGTCAGAATGAATGAAACGGTCATATTTCAGTGTTATGGTTTATAAATATGGGAAAAAAAATCTATAAATATGTCACTTCGTCTTATAAGTTGCAAGGCATGTAAATTATGCAAAAACTGCAACTTACAGGATGAAAAATACAGTAGTTATTATTTTCTATCTCTCTTTTTGAATTATGCATGTGTTCAGTGTTGAATTATTTTAACTAAACTGTTCTGTTTTCAAGTTTACAGTTTTTGTTTGCCATTAGAGATATGTTATGTGTGGGAACAATTAAACTTTTTCTCTTGGGTTAGATTTAAATAACAAGTAGGTCAGTGCTTTTATTGAGGCAAGAAGCAAATTGATGTATCCAGTAATTGTTATAAAACTACATTTACTACCAAAGTTTAGGAAGAAAATGACAGTAATCTACCACTTTACAATTAGTTGCTCTAAACTGAAGTACAACAGGTTGCCGCTACGGTTACAGCTCGGTGCCGTGATGGTATTAAAAAAATATTTTGATGGTATTAAAAAGGTATTAAAAGGTATTAAATTCAACTCTGGAATTTCTGCATATACCCTGTATTATATTTATGACTATGACTACACCTAATAACGCAATACAAGAAATAAATAAATAAAAAAGTATTTTATTCTGAAATGTAAACATCACTTCCTGTTGCTCAAACCATGTCCTGTCGCTTATTTACGAGAGAAGATCAAGGCAGCCTTTACTGTTGTTCTCCTTCTTCCACCGAATGAATTGTTTTGTTCTGACTTCATTATTTATCACTTGATTTATCGCGCAATCTCGCAATTCCCGCGCATGCGTCTTGGAGCGGCGCATCCATGCGGACCTGAGCTGAGCGGAGGCAGTGGACTTTGGACTCGCTCAGCTGCGACCTGCGGAGCGGAGCGGACACGGACCGCGTGTAGTGTATTTTTGGGGTCAGGTAGCTTATTATGCATGTGGATGGTCATAAGGTTTTTTACCAGTCACTTCAGTTGTCAGTCAGTCTATCAGCCAGAGAACAGGTGCAGGAATCAGAACAGGCAGTGGCGGACTTAGACATTTGGGGGCCCCAGGCAAACCTTTGTAAAGGGGCCCTGTACCGGTCTGTCGTGGTGAAGAGGGAGCTGAGTCAAAAGGCAAAGCTCTCAATTTACCGATCGATCTACGTTCCCACCCTCATCTATGGTCATGAGCTTTGGGTTGTGACCGAAAGAACGAGATCTCGGATACAAGCGGCTGAAATGAGTTTTTTCCGCAGGGTGGCTGGACTCTCCCTTAGAGATAGGGTGAGAAGCTCAGTCATCCGGGAGGGACTCGGAGTAGAGCCGCTGCTTCTCCACATCGAGAGGAGCCAGTTGAGGTGGCTCGGGCATCTGGTTAGGATGCCTCCTGGAGGGACTATGTTTCTCGGCTGGCCTGGGAACGCCTTGGGATTCCCCCAGAGGAGCTGCTCCAAGTGGCTGGGGAGAGGGAAGTCTGGGCCTCCCTACTTAGGCTGCTACCCCCCGCGACCCGACCCCGGATAAGAGGAAGAAAATGGATGGATGTTTTATTATTGCAATAAAAGGCTCTAAATCAAGTCTTACACCAAAATTCAACAACACTAAATAAACACAAACAAATAGAGAGGGTAGATGTGAGCAATACAGTAGAAATATATTTTCCTAAATTATAAGATTTTCACAACTTTAATTCTTTTAACGTTATATTACATATTCTGTAACAGGGAACAGTTGTTAGATCAATGTGAAAAGTGAGTGTGTGTAGTTGAGATGTGGTATTTTGAGATGAATTCACACACTGGCTCGATATGAACAGCAAGATGTCCAGGCATGAGACACTTTTTACAGCATTAAGTGATCATGAATTACCTTGATTATTCAGCTGGACTTCTATGAAAGTTGTCTTCTGTCTTGTTTCTGGTCTTTAATGATGCATGTTTAAAGACTGCATCTGAAAAAACAACAAATGTTAGTGTTGGAGGAAATAAAAGAAAAAATAAGACATTATTACATTTAACACATGTGAAGGCTCTCATTTATCCAAGTTTCCATAATTAAGACTGAAAGTTTTGACTTCTTTTTAAACCTTAAAACTTACACAGACTGTAAGACGTACTGTAAACTAAATGACTCAAATAATGTCACAGATTTTTCCACCTGGATTATTGAGCATGCATCAGGGAATGTCACTTTTCATTTATATCAATTTTTACATTTTAGATAACATTTTAATTTAGCAATCCTAGCCTTTTGATTCTGTTGTTTTAAACTAACAGTGGCATTTCTGTCCAAAGCAAACCAGTCATTATTAAAAAACACATTTTTGCATTACTCTGAAAGCTATAAGTTGTGCTTTATAATGTATTTAATGGAGGGACTATGGACCAAATAACAAAACAATGATAGTCTGATGAAGTTTTAACAGTCAAATATTTTGTAAAATGGTTGAGCATTTTTTTTATAGATAACTGTGGAATATTTTAGATCTATTCTATTCAATGTAAAGTCCGAATAATTTAATAATACTGTATACTAAGCAAGCAGGGCAGAGAACTAAAGTAGGTAAAATATATAATCCCCTCTCTCCTATTTAAGTCAGAAGATTTAGGTCGAATATCTTTTAATATTTTGATACAGAAAGAAAACGTGAAAATAGTGGTTGTCTCAGCTGATTACTGTTAGGATTTCTTTTACCCAACCTACAAAATAATTTCTAAAACTCGTACCTCATCTTGCTGTAAATACTTTATCTTCATCTTCTTGAGTCACTGCCTCAGCGCCACTTCCTCCTGGCTGGATCCTGATGTCCTGCGGCGGTTCCGCCACACTTTTAAATGGGCCGCTGCCGCTCGTGACCGTCATTAACAGTTGATGAAGTTTTAGAATTCGACCCATTAAAAAGGTTGTCACTTTCGGTAGTGAAGAAACATACGTTATTGTTTTTTGACGCTTTTTACGTTTTTCAGCTCCGCTTTCTGTCTCCTGTCTCCCGCTTCCTTCTCAGTAAACAGCAGCGAGCATACAGCACTTCCTGGATTAGTGGGTGACGTCATGACGCATGACGGAATAGTCCATTTTAGTAGGGGAGAACAGAACTCAACCGTTTTTTCTGTTGCGTTTTTAAAGATAGTTTTCATCGTAACTATAATTATTTTTATGTTAAACGTACATTAACAAGCAGGAGCAATGTTAGGGATGTAGGTGATGGCTGGGGTCCCTGCTTATTGGCGGCCCCTGCTCATTGGCGGCCCCTGCTGATTGGCGGCCCCAGGCCACGGCCTCCTTCGCCTGAATGGTAGATCCGCCACTGAGAACAGGAGAAGTAGAATCCTGTAGAGCCTGTAACCTTTTGCCTGAATGATGGAATAAAACAACAAAAATCAACGTTCCTCTTTCCTTTTTTGAAATTTGATTCCTTTTTTGGGCTGCATAAACCAGAATCCACGACAGTGCACCACTCCAGAGGACAAATAGTCACTACACAATCTGTGATGGACTTACGACCTGGGTGTTCCCCACACCCAGAGAAACGCAATTTCGGTCCTGTGTATGTCCTGCACTGTACATATTGCAGATCTGACAATAAAGTTGACTTTGACTTTGACTTTGACACCTCCCACATTGATAGCT
>JBBPBX010092480.1:0-13727 GCA_038048925.1 Garcialebias charrua
CGTTTTTGTGAATTGACTAACTTTTATAATTCATAAGCGGATTTGTGCTATTTTTATTTAAAATGCAGTACCGCTAATAACTAATTATCTATCAGTAAAAACCAATAAACTTATTTACAAGCTCTTATGCTGCTTGTTTTACCTTTTTCCCCACCGTAAACAGCAGAGAGGAGGAAGGGTGTGAGGGGGAGGGGGGCAGAGCTGAGAACAGACTCGGATCTACCATGTAGGTAAATGCCTGGGGGTCCCATTTCAGCAGTGGCCCCGGCCCCGCCTCGCCCCGTGCAGTCACCTACATAACTAACATTGATCCTGCTTGTTAATATACATTTAACATAAAAATAATTATAGTTACGATGAAAACGTTCATTAAATACGCAATTAAAAAAACGGTCGATTTCTTTATCCCCCTACTAAAAATGGACTATTCCATCTTTACATCTTCCGGGTCAGAGTTGAACTCAGGGGCTTCTGTGGCTAGCTGGCTGCGCTCGGTGTCTTCATAAATCCGTAGAGAACCCCGCTGTTTCAAGCCAAATTAACGTGGCCGGATGATTTTATTGAGGGTTTTGTGTCGACCACGCGACGGTGAGTCGTTATTTTTATGTATTTTAGTTACTTTTCATTAAATCTGTTGACTACCTATAGACGCTAACGCTGTGTCTGCCGGTAGTGCTGGGTTACTAATGGATAAATCCGTAGAGAACCCCGCTGTTTCAAGCCAAATTAACGTGGCCGGAGGATTTTATTGTGCGTTTTGTGTCGACCATTCGACGGCGAGTCGTTAGTTTCATGTATTTGGGTTACTATGTATAAATGCGGTGGCGACACACCCGTGTATTTGAGATTTAAACGTGGTTTTAGGGATTAAAAGATCATTCTATTTTTTGTTAATTTCGTGGCCGAATAGAATATATGTACGTAAAGTATTAAATAAATCCTTTGATTTTTGTAATTTCATCCTTTTAGGATCATTTTTGTTACTTTTCAGTTGGCAGTGTAGTGCAAATATTGATAACGCTGCCGGCTATATATAAATATATATATATAATATAGAAATATATAAATAGCGGATTAGATTAGCTTCCCCTAATTTTCACAAGACATTTGTGCTTTTGAAATTGTGGACCTAAAAAATTAATAAGCGTTTTAGAAATTGTGGAACTAATTTTTTAATTAGCGGTGCCCAGCTTTGAATATCTGTTTTTAAAACTCGTTTAAAAACGCATTTTTTTCATTGGCTTTTAAACCAGAGTGAGTTTGCATCTTTGTTTTAATGTTGTATTCTTTTACTTGTGATGTTCTGATTATTTATTTGATTGTTTTGATTGTTTTGTGCTTGTTTTTGTGCTTGTACAGCACTTCGGACGGCTGATGCTGTATTTTTAAGTGCTTTATATATAAACTGGTATGGTATGGTGGTATGGTATGGGCACCGGCGACCCCGTGACCCAAAATGGAAGAAGCAGGTAAAAATAATGGATGGATGGATGGATGGATGGATGGATGGATGGATGGAGGATAATCAATTCATCCAACAAAAGAAGATGCAAGATGGCGCCGGTTGTTATGGCTTGCTATCTAACTCCTCTCCTGAACTTTTTACTGCTGTTCGTGTTCTGCCTTTTTTTTCATCGATGATGCATCCTCGCTCCTGGTCTATGATCGCTCAACTCTTCTAAGTCTCCAAAACTCGCTGATCAACACACCGGCTACTGGCAAATATGGACATTTTAAGCCTCCTCCACCTCCACCGTTCCTGACGTCCATTCCAGCGTACTTACAACGCAACGCGACCACGTTGCCACGCAACAAGTGACGCAGAAGACGCGGAACGAGGGCAGGCATACTGGTGAGATTTAAAAAGTATCTCTCGTCTCACAACACGCCGACGGCTGACTTACCTCCTGAATTCAGCGTCTTTGATGTCCGTCGTTCCTTCGCTCGTCGCCATAGATGCCTTGTTGCTGTCAATCATGACGTCAGCGATCAGTTTCCATCTTGTCCCCCGGAGATGACTGTGAAGCGAGGCTGCGTTAAACAGAACCTCCGCCCGCTCGCTCGAGCTGAGAGTGACGTAACTGGCTACGTTCCAACCCGTGCAGCACTGTTTAACGCCAGATCAATCACAAATAAAACTTTTATATTAACACTAGGAATACCAAACATATGCACTTGTACATATTTTACATATAGCTCCCATGGGAGACTGTAAAATGACAGATTGAGGAATTTGCATTCCATTAGGTGTGTGTGACCCCCTGGGGCTGAAGTCTTTTGTGTGCTCAAAACATCCCCCCAGTAGCAAAAACAAAACATCTCCCCATATTCCAACAACAACATTCCTTCTGCAGGTTCAAAGTGCAGCTTTTTACAACACAGACCAAACTTTTGGAGATGTTGATGACTCTTTGCAAATGTCAACGCTAGAAACTTCAGTTTATTTTATAGATATACGTTTTATACTTTTTATACTACTATGCAAAAACTCAGGACAGTATTACACTTTTATTATTTCATTTTATGCTTATGTTCATTGGGTGTTTGGTGTTTTAGGGGTGTTTGGTGTTTCAGTGTTGGTGTAAATTTTCATACTTTTATACTATTATGAAAAAACTCAGGACAGTGTTACACTTTTTTACTATTTTACTATTTTATGCTTATGTTTATTAAATGTTTTAGTGTTTAGTGTTTAGATGGTTACTGTTGCACCGAGGGACTGAGAGAAACGCAATTTCGGTCCTGTGTATGTCCTGTACATATTGCAGTTCTGACAATAAAGTTGACTTTGACTGCCTCTAAGCGAGCAGGTCCCCGGTTCAAATCCTGGTCCGGGGGCCTTTCTGGGTGGAGTTTGCATGTTCTCTCCGTGCATGCGTGGGTTTTCTCCGGGTGCTCCGGTTTCCTCCCACAGTCCAAAAACATGCATGTTAGGCTGATTGTTAACTCTAAATTGACCCTAGGTGTGAGTGAGACAGGTCCCTCTTGTAAATGAGTCCCCGTGGCTCAACGAGTCCAGCCTGTATAAATAAAGGTTGAATGAATGAATGAACAAACTGATATGGAGAGAACACAAATTCTGTAAGAATAAAAATACTAAATCTATTACAGTACTGTACAAAGTCAGAGACCCATTGAATGATAAAGCTCTGTATTTGTTGTATAACACAATCATTTTTCCACACTCAAAAGTATGAATGTTTACATGAAAACTGGAGTGAAACAACTTTATTCAATTTTATTTCACTCAGCATGTAGCTTGCAGATAGGCAGATAGGCAGCCGTGGCATAGTGGTAATGGCACTCGTCCACCGATCGGAAGGTTGGAGGTTCGAATCCCGTTTCCCCACACCATGTGTCGTTGTGTCCCTGGGCAAGACACTTAACCCCGAGTTTCTCCCGGTAGGACTGGATGGCGCCTTGCATGGCAGTCTGCCGCTACCGGTGTATGAATGTGTGTATGAATGGTTGGATGGTTGGTATTGTAAAGCGCTTTGGGGCCCCTCATAGGGGGCTGGAAAGCGCTATATAAATAAGCTCCATTTACCATTTGTCCTTCGTCCAGGAAGGACAAAGATGCCTTCCTGACAAAACCGCCGTTCACATAAAGCGCATGTGTCTCCGCGGAGAAACTTATGAACCGACACGGTCCATAGCAGGGTTTCCAGGCCGAAGGCCTGTAAGTCGATGTCCTCGTAAGTCGGGGACCACCTGTACAATCCCGCCGCCTTCAGATAAAAGTGACCAATGCAATCCCGCCTTGACCGTGGAATAGGTGATATTTAGTATTTTTATTCTTACAGAATTTGTGTTCTCTCCATATCAGTTTGTTCATTCATTCATTCAACCTTTATTTATACAGGCTGGACTCGTTGAGCCACGGGGACTCATTTACAAGAGGGACCTGTCTCACTCACACCTAGGGTCAATTTAGAGTTAACAATCAGCCTAACATGCATGTTTTTGGACTGTGGGAGGAAACCGGAGCACCCGGAGAAAACCCACGCATGCACGGAGAGAACATGCAAACTCCACCCAGAAAGGCCCCCGGACCAGGATTTGAACCGGGGACCTGCTCGCTTAGAGGCAGTCAAAGTCAACTTTATTGTCAGAACTGCAATATGTACAGGACATACACAGGACCGAAATTGCGTTTCTCTCAGTCCCTCGGTGCAACAGTAACCATCTAAACACTAAACACTAAAACATTTAATAAACATAAGCATAAAATAGTAAAATAGTAAAAAAGTGTAACACTGTCCTGAGTTTTTTCATAATAGTATAAAAGTATGAAAATTTACACCAACACTGAAACACCAAACACCCCTAAAACACCAAACACCCAATGAACATAAGCATAAAATGAAATAATAAAAGTGTAATACTGTCCTGAGTTTTTGCATAGTAGTATAAAAAGTATAAAACGTATATCTATAAAATAAACTGAAGTTTCTAGCGTTGACATTTGCAAAGAGTCATCAACATCTCCAAAAGTTTGGTCTGTGTTGTAAAAAGCTGCACTTTCAACCTGCAGAAGGAATGTTGTTGTTGGAATATGGGGAGATGTTTTGTTTTTGCTACTGGGGGGATGTTTTGAGCACACAAAAGACTTCAGCCCCAGGGGGTCACACAAACCTAATTGAATGCAAATCCCTCAATCTGTAATTTGACAGACTCTGGTAAGTGTAGGTACTCATCTGAATATTCTGGTATTCCTAGTGTTAAGTGATTTGATCTCAACTCATCGTCTGGATCTGTTCCTGATTACTGAAACCTGGCAGAAAACAGGAGACCACAGCTGCTTCTCTGAACTCCTCCCACCTGGTTTTTCTTATCTGAGCGCACCGCGTGGGGCTGGAAGAGGGGGAGGGCTCGCTGCTGTGTTCAATGAGGAGGCGTTCAAATGCCGCATGTTGCCTCAGAAAAACTACAACAGTTTTGAAAGCATGTTTTTTGTGCTGGAATCTGCTAAACCTCTGCTGTGTGGCCTCTTTTATCGGTCTCCACAATACAATAAAAACTTTCTCAGTGAGTTTTCAGAACTACTGGCTGACCTGCTGCCAAAGTTTGACTCTTGGCTTTTCTGTGGAGACTTCAACGCACACATCTGCTGCCCAAGTAATCAGCTTGGATGTGAGTTTCAGGACCTTCTGGACTCTTTTAACCTGTCGCAGTCGGTCTCGGGGGCCACGCACAGTCAGGGTCATACACTGGATTTAATTATCTCCCACGGCCTTCAAATACCTGCTGTGGAGATCCTGGACACCTGTATTTCAGACCATTTTCCCATATTATTTGAATTTTTCACCTCTCCTGCACCGAAGGCTATTCTCCCAGCACGTCTCTGCCGCTCCATCACCCCATCCACCCCAAGTCAGTTCACTGATGCCTTTAAGAGCACTGACTTTTGCTCTGCTGTCAGCCTGGACCCATCTCTACATCCTGAGGACTTCATCACCTCCTTCCATCACACCTGCACAACGATCTTGGACTCCATCGCTCCTCTCAAACAGGCATCTTCAAAAAACAGACCATCACCATGGCTCAACGAAACGACGCAAGCTCTTCGACAACGTTGCAGGAAAGCAGAGCGAAAATGGAGGCGCGACCGGCTTCATGTGTCCCAGGGAATACTGAGAGACTGTCTCTGTGATTATCAAAATGCTGTGAAGCAGGCCAAGTCACAGTACCTCTCCAATTTAATCACCACCAGCTCCAACCGGCCGAAGACGCTATTCAACACACTCCATCAACACACTCCAGTCTGTTATCAATCCATCTGTCAATGTTCTGAAAACTGCCACACAGTCTACCTGTGACGACTTTCAGAGCTATTTTGTCAACAAAATAGACTCTATCAGGCAGAACATTGTCAGTCCATCCAACACTGTCCAATCATGTGCATCTGCAATAACCACAGCTGTTTTTGACCAGTTTGACCTGGTTTCACTGCCTAACCTCACCAAGGTGGTTCAGCAGATGAAACCAACAAACTGTTCTCTGGACATCATTCCATCAAAAATATTCAAACAGTCTTTTGATGTAATTGGTCCTTGTGTTTTGTCATTTATTAACAGCTGTCTATCTTCAGGTTTTGTGCCATCTGCTTTCAAACATGCTGTGGTCAGGCCTCTTCTCAAAAAACCAGGCCTAGATCCTACAGCTCTCTCTAATTTCAGGCCAGTTTCCCATCTGTCATTTTTATCAAAGGTCCTAGAAAAGATTGTTTTTATTCAACTTCAATCTTTTCTAGAGCTCAACAACCTGTTTGAAAAATTTCAGTCAGGTTTTCGAGCTCGTCACAGTACTGAATCTGCACTGCTCAAAGTGCAGAATGACATTCTTCTGTCTCTGGATGCAAAAAACCCTGCTCTGCTGGTGATGTTAGACCTCTCAGCAGCTTTTGACACCGTCGACCATCAGGTACTAATCAACCGCTTGTCTCAGCAGGTTGGCCTCCAGGGAGCTGTGCTTGAGTGGTTCAAATCTTACCTGTCTGGGAGAACTTTTTCTGTCATGATAGGTGATCTGTCCTCCTCTTCATCAACCCCTCTGACCTCTGGCGTACCACAGGGATCTATTCTAGGGCCAGTCCTCTTCTCTCTTTACATGCTGCCATTAGGATCAATCATTGCACGTCATAACCTGTCTTTTCACATGTATGCAGACGATTTACAAATCTATCTGCCAGTCACTCCCAACCCCTCACTCAGTTCAAACACTCTTGTCAACTGCTTAAATGACATTAAGCACTGGCTCTCTCAAAACTTCCTCCACCTAAACACAGATAAAACTGAATGCATTTTATTTGGTGCACCTGATGACACCAGCAACATCCTTCCCAGTCCCAGTTTTGGTTTTCCCCTCCCCCACTTCAACCCGGTGGTCAGAAATCTTGGAGTGCAGCTTGACTCCAACTTAAAGCTTGATAAACAGATCAGTTCTGTTGTCAAGACCAGCTTTTTCCAGCTCCGTCTGCTCTCAGCCGTGGTGATCTGGAGAAGGCCATCCATGCCTTTGTGACCTCCAGACTTGATTATTGTAATGCTTTGTATGTTGGTATTAATCAATCCTCCATCTCCCGTTTACAGCTTGTACAGAACTCTGCCGCGCGCTTTTTGACCAACACACGAAAATATGAACACATCACTCCTGTCCTGTCCTCTCTACACTGGCTCCCGGTTCAGTTCAGGATACAGTTCAAGCTGCTGCTGTTTGTTTTCAAAGCTCTGAATGGACTTGCACCTCTCTACATCTCAGAACTTTTGAAAGTCCATCAGCCCGGCAGAGCTTTACGATCTGCCAGTCAACACCTGCTGGAGGTGCCTCGCTCAAGGTACAAACAATGGGGAGACCGGTCATTTTCTGTTGCCGGCCCAAAAGCCTGGAACAGTCTCCCCCTTGAGCTGCGTGCCACCTCTGATCTGACTCTGTTCAAAACCAGACTGAAGACCCACTTGTTCAAAAAAGCTTTCAGTGTGTAACTTTTATTACTTTTGGTATTTTAGTATGTAGCATTTTTATTTCCATTGCCTTCTTTTATTGCTGTTGTTTCTTATTCTATTTTCATTGATTTATTGTTCCAGTTTATTCATCTTTTTATCCTGTTAAGCACCTTGGTCAATGCAAGGCATTGTAGGAAGGTGCTATACAAATAAAGTTTATTATTATTTATTATTAAGACTCAGTCAGCTCCAAAGAGATTTTGCCAAACCATAAGGTGCCTGAGGAGGAGATATCAACCCTTCACTGTGTTCAGTGAAGGTGGGGTGCTGTTGATCTCAACAAGTGATGTTATCGGGAGGTGGAAGGAATACTTCTTGGACCTTCTCAATCCCACTGGAACACCTTCCATGAAGGAAGTTGAGTTGGGGGTCTTCAGGGTTGGTTTGCCCATAATCGTGGCTGAGGTCGCAGAGGTAGTAAAAAAGCTCTACGGTGGATGAGACTCATGCTGATTTCAATTCAATTTATTTATATAGTGCTAAGTCATAACAGAATTCATCTCAGGGCACTGAACAGAAAAATAATAACAGAAACATTCATATATAAAAAATAATAACACTATTTATCTGAGGAGCAGACTGCTTTGAATTTAACTCCTTCACAGAACTCTCATCTTGAGCAAGCATGAAGGTGACAGTGGAAAGGAAAAACTCCCTTATGAGGAAGAAACCTTTAGCAGAGCCAGGCCCAGGACAAGAGGCCATCTGCTTCGACCGGCTGGGTTTGGTAGGAACAAGATACACGATGGCAGGTCAAGAATCACATGTTAAGATAGAAATAGTATCAAATGAAAACTATTCAATTTTAATAAAAAATGAGTTTGTGTTAACCACCGGCATATTATCTCCTTTTTTTAAATCCAATAAAAGACAAACGTAAAATAAGTTCTACCAGGTGAGATTCGAACCCAAGTCGAGAAAAGCTTTGGCGCGGAAACCCTACGCATTTCCAGTGAGCCACTGAGGCGTGTTGCTATTTCAAGGTCCATTTTTTCTTATGTCGGCTGTTGTAATGTTTGTAGTCGTCCCCCGGTGTTTAATGTATGTGTCCAGCCACTGCAAAGACAGGTATAACGGAGGAACTGGATTGGTCCCGCCAGGATCCCCGCTCCGGACCGCCTCGGCGAGTTTCTCTTCAAAACTATCCATGTCTGTCAAAGCAAAAACAAAAACCGGCTTCTAAAAGAGTAGCGGGTAGCGTGTAGCGGTGTCATACACCATATATGGACATCCAAACAAAAAACGCCCACAAACTTTGAACCAATCACACGCTCTGAGCCGCATAGTCCGTGTCTCGCAGTTCTGACTGGGGGCAATGTACAAGACGTTGTCACCGAGGGATCGCAGCGGGAGTGCAAACGGAAGTTGCACAACTTTTTTTCACTCAACAGGGGGTAAAAGATGTGCGACAAGAAGTATAAACCAGGCTTTACCATTCGGGTGGAGCGAGGGTGGCTCAGAGGGGAACAGCTTTGTTTATTTTGTCCAGTCTTGACAAAGTATTTCATCTTTCGGGAAAGTGAAAAGGCTCACTTGTTCACTGATGATATTAGAATACCAAAATGCGACACAACGTAATGGCATTTTTCAAGTTATACAAAAAAAAAAATAGGCGAACGTGCAGAAAATGAATCTGCGTTCTATACACAGCCGCAGACTGAAATTCCTGCGATGACATCACAAAATTAGCAAGCGGAAGTACCCGGATGTCCCGTGAAGAAACAGCGCAAATTTTAAACTCACTTTTTAAATGAAGTTTCATTAAATTATCATTTTGTTTGCAACAACGAACATAGTTGAATGATAAAAGATATATATGTTGTGCCAATTTATGCAAAGTTCAAAAATCATGTCACACCACCTTTAAAGCTGTGTCATTAGAAATTCTCTGTGCATTTTCCATTATTGTTGAACAAATGAACAGGTCTGTACATAAGTGCAAAATACAATAAACAATGTGAGAACGATCTTAAGAAATTAATTCACGTCTATGTTGGGGGATGGTCCTCGAGAGTACCTTGTTGGTCATTCAGGTTAGACTTCTGGTCACATGACAGAGTGGGTGGAGTTGATGGTAAATGTACTGTATTTATATAGCACATTTCTATCTTTATCAAAACACTTAAAGCACTTTACACTACAATCTGTGCTCTCATTTACCCATTCATACAGCACTCTACTAGATCTCTGCAAAGATAATTATACAAATCATTCTAACGAGACTAATCAGCACTTTAGATCACATTCATACACCGATGGGACACACATCGGAAGCAATGAGAGGTTCAGTGTTTTGGCCAGGGACAATTTGGCAGGTGGATTAGGACCCCAAACTCTTGCATTGGAGGACGACTGCTCTAACCACTCAGCCACAGCTGCACCGGGGTCAGGATTATGGTTGGGTATTTGAAAACATGAGCAAAAGGCCTTGTACATCTGATTACCTGAGGGCGTTCTCTCAGTCTCACAAACAACTGCCCCCATGGGGGACAGGGTTCTGGGAGACATGAGCCTCCAGCTCTGTCAAAGGAAAGTTAGCCAGTGGCAGGAGGCAGTAAGTCCCTCAAAAGAAAAATGAAAATTTTTGAAAATTGTGAAAAAATGTGGTGACATATGGCAGCAGCAGATCAGTAAGATAGGACGGAGCAGAGCTATAAATTGATTTATAAACATACAAGAGCATTTTGAGTTGGATTCAAAGGTGCAGTGCAGGGAGGCCAAAACAGGTCTAATGTGCTCTCTTTTGCTTGGCTGGTTAAAAATCGGGCTGCCGCATTTTGGACCAGTTGAAATCTAGCTATGGAGGTCTGACTACGGTGGCCCTGAGGTGCAAAACACATTAACAAATAAGGCTAAACACTTTAACAAATAGTTCTGAAACACTTTAACAAATTCTGAAACACTTTAACATTTTCTGAAACAAATTAACATTTTCTGAAACACTTTAACAAATTCTGAAACACTTTAACATTTTCTGAAACAAATTAACATTTTCTGAAACAAATTAACATTTTCTGAAACACTTTAACATTTTCTGAAACAAATTAACATTTTCTGAAACAAATTAACATTTTCTGAAACACTTTAACATTTTCTGAAACAAATTAACATTTTCTGAAACAAATTAACATTTTCTGAAACACTTTAACAAATTCTGAAACACTTTAACATTTTCTGAAACAAATTAACATTTTCTGAAACAAATTAACATTTTCTGAAACAAATTAACATTTTCTGAAACAAATTAACATTTTCTGAAACAAATTAACATTTTCTGAAACACTTTAACATTTTCTGAAACAAATTAACATTTTCTGAAACAAATTAACATTTTCTGAAACACTTTAACATTTTCTGAAACACTTTAACATTTTCTGAAACAAATTAACATTTTCTGAAACACTTTAACATTTTCTGAAACAAATTAACATTTTCTGAAACAAATTAACATTTTCTGAAACACTTTAACATTTTCTGAAACACTTTAACATTTTCTGAAACAAATTAACATTTTCTGAAACACTTTAACATTTTCTGAAACAAATTAACATTTTCCTGAAACAAATTAACATTTTCTGAAACACTTTAGCAAACGAGAGAATCACACGGAAAGGGAATGTCCTAACGAGGCTGACCCGGAAGTGACGACCCGGAAGTGATGACCCGGAAGTGATGACATTTCGACCCGAGATGGACAACACGCGAAAACAAACTAAAGAAAAGCGATCTTTACATGCATCCTTCACATTTAAAAGGTAAGTTATGCTGAGGGCGAAACATAAATATATGAAACATGTTTATCGTCATGATCGCGTTTTTTTCCGACCGAACATATATTCATGTAATGGCAGCGTTACTTTCTACCACAGTGTGCTCCTTTGTCTGGCGTTGGCCAGTAATAAAACCATTATGGTTTTATGTGTGGTTTATGTGTCTGTGTTTTACAATAAAACTGTGGTGATTTCTTAAAAAGTAAGTGTTGCAACGCTGCCTAAAAAACACTAACTTTTAAGGATCAGGATTACTTTATGTTTTATTCACATATATTGTGAATATTGTGACGTGTGCTGCTGACCACTTGACCAGGTCACCCTTGTAAAAGAGATCTCGATCTCAACGGGCTCTACCTGGTTAAATAAAGGTGATTGATTGATTGATTGATTGATCACAGATTATGCTCAGTGTTTTTTATTAGAGTGAGGATAAAGTCAGCATTTTTTTCACAATCATAGATTCTGTTTCAATTTTTGCCAAAATGTAATAATAATTAAAATAATAATATCAGAGAGAGTACACTGTGTTGAAACACTGATATCTGATTGCAGTACAAGTAAATAAAAACGGATAAATCATTATATTTTATGTCCTTCCTGTCTTTAGCTGCATTTGAGCACCTTTTGATGTTTAGAGCTAAATGAACAGAATGGAAAATATATTTGTTTCCTTGATGCAGGTCAATCTGCTAGTTTCCTTAAATAGAAACTTTTTGAACTATCAGTACGTTGAATAATCAGTTGAGCTCTTATGCAAAATATATTTAAAAGGTTTTCAGATTTTTTTTAACGCATGATCTACCCTTTTTTGCTCCATACTAGGCCAAAATGCAGAAGAAGACCATCTTTTATCCAGGAAAACAAAGAGTTGTTTTCCGCAAGGGACCCCTTGGATTTATTCGTCAGGACCCCTCTCCTGAGGCCAAAATGATAAAAAATTATCCTAGTGTGCAGAACAAATCTGAGCCATAGAGAGAGGACATTGTGCGGCGAAATGTTTGTCTGCAGTTCATCAAAGAGGAGGGGATGTCACAGATGATTCAGAAGTGCTGGGAGACTAGAAGCTGCAGCAGCACCTGCTCAAGAGACAGAAATCATCCTCCAGTCATACAACCACACCATCCAGTGTGCCACAGAAACATCTGGGTGAGCAACTAAGAATGTTGTATTAACAATTTTAAGATGAAAGGACAAAAATTGCCTTAAAAACTGAATATTCCTCCCAAACTGATCCTTGATTTTTTTTACAATATAATTTTTTGATTTCTCATAGTGATGGAGGAGTACGAAGGATTGGAGGCTGCAATGCTGAGCATCTCACCCTCTACGCTCCTGAAGGCCGAGATACACTTGAGCGTCCTCAGGTACGCCACTCTACGCGCGCATTTTGTGCGCATGTGTTTTGCTGCTATACTTCAGAAACTATCAGCTTTCAAACGCTCGCGTTCTCCTTGTTGTAATATGAGCAGCTGCGCACGGAGGGGACTCAACTGAGCTCGCTGATTGGTTACTTGCTGACACGCCTACTGAAATGATTGACAGCTTTCACTCAGCTCATGTAGCTCGCTGAAGACCGCGGCGGTGTTCTGATACGGTGTTTCTACTATATATGTTATAAAAAGTTCTCTCAGAAATAAAAATAATAACAGGGAGCACTTTTCCTGCAGCACACAGCCCACCAGGGATATTTAAAACATCGCGCACCCAGGTAGGACCTGAATTCATTCATTTCAATCATGGAGTGAACGGAGGAAGAAGTGATTACTTGACTTTAGGCAAAAAAAAAAAGAAAAGGCCCAATCAGCGATAAAAAAGGGGAATTTATTTCATTTGTGTAACATACAAAACAGTCCGGCGCCGGGGAAGTTTATGGTCAGACACCGCGTATCGCGCACGTTAAAAAAAAGCTTTGCGCGTACATGCCCTGAGGGGCTACGCTTTTGCCTTGACGTACGTACGCTGCGTATAGGCGTATCGTGAGAACGCTCGAGTGTATCTCGGCCTTAAGTCAGAGCAGTACGCACACTATAGTTACACTTGATGAAATTCTAAAATATAATCTGCTTGTGTTTAGTCTCTCTCCCATATTTGTCTCCGTGTACACAGTGTCAGGATCAGCGGAAACAGAGGGAACCCCAGTGTCAAACAGAGCAAAGACAGGTTTTTCTTAAAGTAGGTGATTTCAGGACTGGAGTGTTATTCTCTTTTACGATGAATAACCCTCCAAAACTGAGCCTTGACCTATTGTGTTCTGGCAGAAGCAGAAGGAATAAAAGCACAACTTTTTGAGTTTCCACTAAACACCACCTGTTGTGTTCAATTGGGATTCATACAGTGACTGATACATTATCTTTATTTAGGTCCAACTGCAACGGTGTCCAGGTGTTCAGACGCATCAGGTGATTCAGAATCCTCAACAGTTAAGGGTAAAGAAATGTACATTCTATTA
>JBBPBX010092481.1:0-13727 GCA_038048925.1 Garcialebias charrua
TGAGGTTGAGAGATTCCAAAAGAGACTTAAAATCTGTAGCCAGAGGGGAAGAGGAATTGTCCATGTGGATATTTAGATCGCCAAGAAAAATAGTTTTTACAGGGGAGGTGCAGAAAAAAGTGAGGAGGTCATGCATTTCTGAGTTAAATGAAACATGCGGTTTGGGAGGTCTATAAATCAATATAACGTTCATCAGGAGTGGGGCTTTGAAGTTGAAGGCCAAACATTCAAAAGAAGAAAAATTATGAGAAGACAGATGTGACAATTTTAAATTACTGCGGTAGATTACAGCCAGACCACCACCGCGGCCAGTGCAGCGGGCTCTCTGCAGATAACTGTATCCAGAGGGACAAGCTTCATTCAGAGAACTGAACACGTCTGGTTGATGCCAAGTTTCTGTGAGGCACATGAGGTCCAAGTTTTTCTCCAGAATGTGATCATGAATTAGACATGATTTATTGGATAGTGATTGTACATTGAAAAGTTCTATTTTAATGCTAGTTGGTGTAGGAGCTTTTTGAACCGGTTTAAGCAGACTGAAGTCCACTCCACGTTTTCCTTGCCACCTCGTGCGCTGCGGACTACAAGGGACTACAGACGCAGCGTTCTGATGACGTAGTTGAGGTGCGACACGTCTCCCGGACGGAATCAATTCAGAGCGAGAATAAACGGATTTCTTTCGAGAGCCTCTATGGATGTAACGAGGTCTACGCAGAAGTCCCAGTTGTTTGATGATGGAAACAGAAGGTGGAATGGAGCAGTTGTTAAGTCCAAGCAGCTGCGAAGCGGAGTAGGTCAACATCACACCAGCCAAGCCGGGGGAAGCTAGCACAGAGCTAGCCGCTAACAGCAGACCCACGGCTCCGAGAGAAATAAACAAGAAGCAGTGAGATGTAACTTGAATGAGCATAACTTGAAGAGGAGCACAGGAGAAAGTCCAGAACGGTCCAGACGACACAGGAGGTTGACAGAAGCAGCAGGTAAGCAAAACAAAAACTGCAGCCACGTAGTTCTCCAGCAAAGTTTGTGCAAGGTTTGTGCTGGAGTTTGACAGGAGGCAGACAGCCCAATATTCCGGTTAGGAAGTACTAGCCAAGCTGTCCGTAAAGTCCTTGATTAAAAAAAACCACAGAACAAAATAAGTCCAGATAAATGTCCAAAAATTAAAAAATAGCAACAGTAAAACAACTTTTCAGCGTGGAGAAGCGGCGAACATCACGACATCACGCCAGCGTCCTCTCCCTCTACCAAGAAGATGTGATAGAATAGAATAGAATAGAATAGAATATATCTTTATTGACCTTGACATTGCACCGGGGCACAAAACAACGTAATTGATTACGCACATCCGTCTTAGGATAGGGACAGCGCACGAAGTCGCAGCAGTATGAAAACCGCGCCACCACAATCAACAGATATGGAAAAGGGAATAGACACAAACAGGTAAGAACGTGATATTCAAAAAAAGAATCTATCACAATTTGCCAATAGACACTCCATGATAAAGTCCAAGACTGCAGCATGACATCTCCATCTCTCAGAGATTGAGAGCCTCAGGGACTCATTTACAAGAGATACCTGATTTTAACAAAGAGTGATGACAACAATGGACAACAAAGACAGTAACAGACAATCATAAAGGATGTGTACAAATTGAGATTTTTTTAATAACAAGTGCAAATCAAATGGTATTTAAAAAAGGAAACATAAAAAAACAGCTAGGTTGTAGGACGGAGTAGAAAACTAAAAACAGGAACATGTCTGCATTGGTTAAAATCAAAAAGGCGTTCAATACAAGATCAACTGGGGCCTCATGTATCAACGGTGCATACGCACAAAAACCTTGCGTACGCCATTTTCAACGCAAAATTCCGTATGTATCAAAACAGAACTGAACGTGGAAATGTGCGCAGCCCCACACCAACTCCAGGGCTGGCGTACGCACGTTTCTGTGGTTTTGGTTCCATTGGCGACACTTAGAGGTGATTCTGAGAAACTGTTCATGATGTGAAAATCATTATTGTTCACACCAAACACACATGATTAACAATTATTACATCCACATGGACGCAATTAGAATATAACCTGCAAAAAATATAAAAAACAGAAAGACTGAATAGTTTTGCACAGCTTAAATTCTTGTTTTTTGTTTATTTTTAGCTGTTTTAGCAGTTGAAGAACGTGATGCATGATGGGACAAGACGACATTCCTCTGGTGCAGGGCATATTTAAATGAATTTGCATATTTATATGGAGGCGTGTCAAAGGCGGAGTCGGCCACTCTCTCATGTGCGCTCAATTCCACGTTGATTGTGATGTACAAAAGCAATGTGCGTGGATTCCGGCGTACGCACAGTTTGATACATCTGGATTTTTTTTGTGCGTACGCGTTTTCTGGATTTGACCGTACGTCACGTTTCAGTAAGAAGTCAACGCAAGTCTTTGTACATGAGGCCCCAGGACTTTATTTGTAACTGAAGATGTTTTGCTTCTCTTCCAATGAGCTTTCTCAATTCAAAGAAACAAGGAGTGTGGGATTCAAGTTATATGCCGAGATAAGCTTGCATATTTTAAGCAATATGAGCAAAAGGACGAGGACAAAACACCCATACACAAACAGAGTAGTGTGGTGTCTGCAGTCCAATGCAACAAGGGAAGTCCTCTACAGGTATATTGAAGAAACCAAACAGCTTCTTCACAGATGCATGGCTCAACACAGGAGAGCCAGCTCCTCAGGACAAGACTCAGCTGTTCACCTCTACCTCAGGGATATGGGACACTCTTTTGAGGACCAGACTGCATTTTGGACCGAGAAGACAGATGGTTTGAGAGCAGGGTGAAGGAAGGCATTACACAGAGGAGGGGATCTCAGATTTCAGCTTTCAAAAACCTACAATGCAGCTTTAGGACTGATACTTTTGGGGGAGTGGTGGCGCAGAGGTTAGAGGCGGTGGGCCTGTGATCGGAAGATCACCGGTTCAAGCCCCAGTACTAACAACATCAAAATGTGGGTGGAAAAGGTGAAACATTCACACCTGCCTCCGCCCTCATTCGCCCCACTCTGGGCCCCTGAGCAAGGCCCTTAATCTGCTCCCTAAAAACAGGTCTCTCTTGAAAATGAGTTATCATAGCTCAATGAGACTACCTAGATAAATAAAGGGTAAATGAAAAAAAAAAAAGTGAAAGTGGACCAGGAGCTAATCTTTGGACCTGCTGGATAAGTAGAAGTTCCCCATTTCAGCCATTGGGTTGCACCATTGAGGTTGCTGCCGGGAAGGACCTCGGTGTCCGTGTTACACCGCCTGCCTACTTACCTTACTCAGTGCCATATTAAAGGGATCTCCACATCTTCCTTTCCCAATCCAAATCTCAAACTTTGAAGGATTTGTGAGTATAAAACTAAGCCAGTGCACGTGCTTTTCATTTTATTTGCTCATTGAGCAGATGAGCCGTTTGTTTTTAGCTCCCACGCACCCAAGCAACGATTCAGGCCTGCAAATGATTATTTTGGGGTTGAGTTTTATGTTTGAAAAGTTGTTGTTTTGTTTAGTTTTATATGTGAAGAAAATTAAATTATTAGTGAGTTAAACAAAGTGTGTAAACATATTTCCCTGCTAAGTGGAGGCACCACCATTTAATTAAATCTAAACAGTAAGTTGGATGTCCTGTAAGCTTAGTACTGCTATCTTTAAAATAATGTCCCCAGGACCCTGACCAATGTACTACATTTAAATCTAACCTGTTGATTAAGTCTTTAGCTACATAGTATGGGCACATGCAGTCATAAAAACTAAAAACAAGATAAAGAAAACGAACAACTCATATATTCATCAAAATTATAAGTTATATTTACTCATGGTTATCTGTTTGCCACTGACTTGGTGTTTTTTCCATTTGTGTGAATGGTGCAGTTTTCCAAATATTTCAGAAAACAGCTTTCCTATATGTTTTTGCTTCTATCTAAATTATTTGACTTGTGGTATGTTTGAAGGATTTCTTGCATGATTCCAGTCCCTGTTGGACTTTTAACAGAAACAGCCCATGAAATAATTTAAATTTTTTAGGAAATGTCTTCTGATCAGACGGTCTGCTCTGAGGCTGAATTATTAACAACAGCCATTTTAAGGTACATTGGAAGTAACTGGAAATTTAAGCCAGTAAGATTGGATTATTTTCTTATTTTTTCCTCCATTTACATCAAATAATCTGAAGACCACTTTAAACCAGGGCACACACAGGCATCCACCCACAATTTTTCCTGAAGGCCTTGGAGAGCTCATTAGATCTCGACAGGATGGTGACGCACTCTTCGAGAATGTCAGGACCTTCATTTTAAATGTTCAAAGACAGGTTGCATCTGTGACTTCTTAAGCAGGGTCTAATCAATTAATCTGTTTTTTCCCCCTTAAGTTTTAATTGATTTAAAGGCAAGACACAAAGAGATAAGCTTTAGTTAATTGTAAAATAAAATGCAGTTCACAGTGTTATTTTTGTTCAGTTATAATGGTTTAAAAATGATTACCGGTAAATGATTTCATTTTAATTTATGTATAATAAAAGGAAAATAAATGTTTCTAAAAGCTTTAACAATGGAAATCAAGGGATGTACTTTATTGTCATAATAGGCTCGTTTCTATTTTATTACTTCCCGTTTTGCTTATTTTGACTGTGAATTCTATTATTTTCTTTTAAATAAAATCTGAGGCTGCACTACTTAATATTTTTTAAATTGTTAGTTGTTTTTTTTCAAAATTTTTATCCAATTCCATAAATGCAGAGATGATTCCTTTATTTGGTTGTTGTTGTTGTTGTTGTTGTTGTTGTTGTTGTTTGTTTGTCTTACTTGGAAAAAAAGGCCCTAATTTCATTATTTTTTATTTTTTTCAACATGTCCAAAAACTGCCAGTCAATGTAGCAGATTCTTTTTCCATCCAAACCCTAATTTAATTTTTCTTTTTGATTTAGTCTAAGTTTTCAATAAAACTTTTTAAATTAGCTAATCCTACAAGTTTGAGTTAAAACATTAACAAATACTTAAAGTCCACTCTAATTAATTCTAGATAGTACTACACTACTTTTAGAGTGACAGCCCGTCATTACATATCTCAATACTTTTCTATCTTTGTAGGTTTCAGCGTGTAATAGCGCTCTGGGTTTTGAATCCAATCACTTGAGTTCAAATCACCTTCCTCAACAAATCAAAAGCCATTTTAATTTTCCTTGAACTACACAGTTAAGACAGGTTGAAACACTGTCTTGTGGCAAGGTGGTCCTGGATTCATGTCCCAGCTTGAGTTTTTCTGTGTGAAATTAGATTAGTCTTTTTTTCCCATGCATGTGTGGGTTTTCAAGTTCAAGTTTATTGTGATTTGCATTACATGAGGTAGATGAGGTGGAATGAAATTGGGTACTCAGAGTTCCAGTTACTGTACACCCATTAATTAATTAATCAATTCATTCATTCATTCAACTTTATTTATACAGGCAATAGCCTCGTTGAGCAACGAGAACTCATTTACAAGAGAGACCTGTTCCAGACAGAACATATAAAGTACAGACAACAATAATAATAAACAATAACAATAAACTACAGTAAAATGCAGTTAAAATAAGAGTAGTGTATAAAACAATGTCAGGATGCCATAAAAAAGGTGAAATGCTAAAAACATGAACATATTTCCTTTGATCTTTCTATTGACATTATCAAATGTTTAAAACCCCTTAAAGAAATTAAAGTGGACAACTTAAGGTGTTCCAGGTTGCTGGAGCAGATTAGGAAAAAGCCCTTTTGCCAAGTTCAGTCCCCACTGAGGGAACACTACAGGTAATGATGTCCTGAGAGCACATGTTGTAGCTGCACTGACAACATGACATGTGGGAGGAGATCTGAGAAGGTAGCAGACCAAAGAGGGATTTATAGATTTATTTCCAATTTATTTATATAGCATCAAGTCACAACAAAGTTGTCTCAGGGCACTGAACAGGAACATTCACATACATAGGTCAATTAGTAAAGTTCTCTATCTAAGGAACCCAGCAGACAAGTTGAATTTTCACTTCATCACCGTCTCTCATCCTGAGCAAACACAATGGCAACAGTGGAAAAGAAAATTTTTTGAAGGAAGAAATCTCCAGCAGAACCAAGCTCAGGACAAGCAGCCATCTCCTTTGACTGGCTGGGTTTGAGAGGACAGGGAGGAGAGACAAACGAACACAGATGAAGATGCACCAGTGTGAGAGCACGTGTAGATACTGTAATGATGACCAATTGACCAAGGAGTACAGGGTGCAGTGATGGGTATGGTAGTTACAACCAGGTCTGAATCTTAACATGCCTTGGTAGACAGCATCAAACATCTGCAAGGAGCTGGCAGGGGCAAGACCTTCAGGGGGGCAAGGGGCACCCAAAAATAGCACAAATATAAAGCATAAAAAGAAACAGTATATAAGGATCTAAGATATATGCAGATATACGCTAAATGAACACCAAACAGTATGCTAAAAGATCTAAGATATGAGTTAAATACTAATAATGTAAAACTATGGCGTATCAACAGCAGCCTGAACATTTTGCCCAGATACTAGTGGTGGGCAGATCAAGCCAAATATTGACAGTATCGATACTAACATGGGTATAAGTGTAATGACATTGATACTTTAGCTTCAGTTTCTTTCCTGTATGCACTGCTGCAGTTTCATCAAAGATGAGCCGACTGTGTAACGCCAAAATTACACTACATGCGGTCCGCTCCGCTCCGCAGGTCGCAGCTGAGCGTCTCAAACTCCAATTTCCACTTCCTCCGCTCAGCTCAGGTCCGCCTGCATGCGCCGCTCCTAGACGCATGCGCGGGATTTGCGGGATCGCGCGATAAATCAAGTGATAAATAAGTAAGTCAGAACAAAACAATTCATTCGGTGGAAGAAGGAGAACAACAGTAGAGACTGCTGCCTTGATCTTCTCTCGTAAATGAGCGACAGGACATGGTTTGAGCAACAGGAAGTGATGTATTACATTTCAGAATAAAATACTTTATTTATTTATTTCTTGTATTGCGTTTGTAGGCGTAGTCATAAATGATAGTTTGAAAGCATTTTTGTACAAATAAATCCGTATAGAGCTAGGATTAAGTCCGCCCGTGGTGATTTTATTTTGTAAATACGGAAGTTGTGCTCGTTCCTTTTCCTGTTGGTGCGACGTAATCTTCAAAAGTTGACTCCGGCACAGCTCCGGCGTCCGGCAGAAATAGAAAAATTTCTAATTTTGACGGACTGCCGTCCGCTCTCCGCAGCTCGCCGCCGCCGTGCGGAGCCAGTGTAAATTCTGTCATTGATTATAATGGGTGCGTATTTGCTGCGGAGGTCGGACCGGAGCGGGGCGGAGCTGCAACGCATGTAGTGTAATTTTGGCGTTAGTGTCGCTCCTGTCACAGCACAGAGGCAGGGCCCACAGAGAGGCTGCTGGGAATTTTTCTTTGAACTCAAGGCTTTGGAGGTTGTTTGTTATTTACACTTTATTTATTGTATTTTCACTACAGTAATTATTTTTTATTTGTAATAATTTTTTTTAAACCCAGAAAATAAGATAAATTTTGTTTTATTCCTTTATATCCTAAATACAGTATACAGTATGTTAATGCTTTCTAACATTTGTTGAGGTGAAGGGGAAAAAAATTCCAGAAAAGAAGTGCAATGAAGTGATCATTTTAATTTTATCATCATAGTTTCTGAACACAATGTTTTAATTTATTTTTGAGTGATCATGTTGTGCACCTTGTTTAAGGGAAAAAAATCCAACCATCACAAGGTGTGGGGAAAATTGTTTTGTTACTGTTTTATTCTTTTCAGAAAAACTTTCATTATAATAAAGTATTTTTTTTATTTACTTATAAACGTTGCCTAATTTTGTCCTGGTTCTAACTAATGAACGACCCAAAAGAAAAATCACAAAACACTTAAATGTTATCAAAATTCACCGTAATTATTTTAAAGTATCGTATCATTCCCTTATCAGTCAGTGCACTCGGTGCAACACATTGACTATGGGAATTGCGCTGCCGCGCGGTTCATCTGAAGTAATACATTCACGCCTTTACGGCAGGTGGGCGTCAGCGTCACCACAGAGGCCCCGCCCTCTTGGTATAAAGACGCGTGCGCCCATCTATCTTTCTCTTTTTGCCCTTCACCTCGCTTACACCTGAACTTCGTGGGACTCTCTGTGACTACATCGTTCGACCGGAGGTGAGCTCGCTCCCTACACTGAGCGTACAGAGAAATTTCCTGCGTACTACTGGGCTAGTGAAAGCTAGCCCAGTGCCTTTTATTTAATCTCAAGGTTTTTTCTTCTCTCTTCGCAGCTGCTTTGCTCGACGTTGCTAACCGCATCACATCGCTACCTAGCTAACGGAGTTAGTAGGCTAGCCAGTGAAAGCGACTCGACGAAGAGGATGTCTCCGGACCACGTTAGCACAGCTAACGAGCTCAACTCTTCTCAGCCATGGCTCCAGAGAAGGAAAAGCGAAAACCCCCAAATTCTAAGAAGACCACCAGGCCAGCGAGCCCTAGCTCCCGAGGCTGACCCAGCGGCTGCAGCTACTCCCTTTCGGCGACGGACACCCACGAGGCCTGTCCCGTCGGCCTGGGGATGTTACACGCTAAGACAGCGCTGGAATCCCCCGAGTCCTGCCCTCACTGCAGCCACATGCTTGAGGCTGTGAGGAAGCGTCGAGTAAACATAGTGGTCAAGGCCATGAGTGGCTCCGCGACGGCACAGGACCCAGACCTCACAGAGGCACTCACTCCCACACCAGAGCTCGAGGCCGTGGACCTGGAGGACAGCGGCCACGCTGACTGGGGGGACAGTATGGACATGGCGGCCCCGTCGGTGACTCCACCATCGAGTTTGACACGAGAAGCCTGTTACGCACAGACGAGCTCTCGCTAACAGCCTCGGGTGAGATTTCAGACGACGGAGCTGAGAACGAGGACGAGGGGGAAGAAGAAGACTTCTCCCAGAACCCGACGACAGCTCAGCCAGAGACAGATGTCTCCATCCCCGCTCTGTTTGACTTGTGTCGCAGAGCGGCGGACACGCTATGGATCAGCTGGCCAGAACCCCTACCTCGCCAACAGGTAACGAGGTTAGCGGGGAATTATTTATTTGCAAAACAGTAGTCGGCCACGAGGCACAGGATGCCGATTTTACTGGATTTCCTGACGGAGCTCACTCGCACCTGGGCTGAACCCAGGGCTCCCATGCTTCTGCCACTCTCCCAGTTCCTCGACGTCGCCGGCATGGAGGCAGCAGGAATCGCCAATGTCCCGCAGATTGAGGACACGCTGGCGGCTCACTTGGCCCCCAGGACGTCGGGTGCAAAGCCAACTCTGCCCAGCAAAGCCTGCCGCGCCTCGGCCTCCCAGCTCGAAAAATGTTACCGGGCTCAGGGCCTCACCGTCCACGCCATGAACTCTTTGGCCATGATACAGGCCTACTTGGCAGAGATGCTGCAAGATCTCCAGCAAACAACAAACAAAAAGGCTGTGGCAGATCGAGATCTTGGAGGAAGCCCACAAGGCAACTGACTTTGTCCTCCGGATGATGGGGACCGCGGCCATCGCTCAGGGGAGATGCATGGCGAAGTGGTCATTGCCCAACGCCACCTGTGGCTGACTTTGACGGACCTGCCAGAGGGCCAGCGGTACCCCTTCCTCCACCACCCGATCGAACCGTCTGGGCTCTTCGGAGGGGCTCTGGAGCGTATCCAGAGCAGGCTGGAGCAAAGAGGAAAACAGGCCGAAGCCCTACGCGAGGGGATGCCGAGAAAGGCTTTCGCACCCCCCAGAGACACCAGTGGGAGCAGGGCCGTGCAACCTCGACACTGCTTAGCCACACGCCGTCCCCCACAAAAAAGACCAGCTTACGACGGGGAGCAACGGCAGAGACCTGCAGCAGGACCACCTCAGTCTGGCCAGTCGTGGACCAGGAACAAGTTAGTTCCTCGCCAAGCGGTTCCGCCGAGAACTTCCTCGACAAACCGGGACAGAAGGCAGAAGTTGGCCTGACGAAACGGGACCACTTCACAGTTTTACAGGTTTGTCCGCCCATGTGGTACAGGAACCCAGACTTTTAAACCCAGACTTTATGTGTGAAAAGCAGCAAA
This sequence comes from Garcialebias charrua, assembly GCA_038048925.1. NCBI lineage: Eukaryota > Metazoa > Chordata > Actinopteri > Cyprinodontiformes > Rivulidae > Garcialebias > Garcialebias charrua. The sequence continues at coordinate 10,158 of JBBPBX010092481.1, forward strand.
AAGCTGGTGACATTCGTGTGTGCACAAAACAAAATTTTTCTACTATGTGTGTAAACAAGACGCTTTGTTCTTTAAAACACGAAAATAAAGTACCAAAAGCACAAACTGCCCTGGTTCTTGACTCAAAAAAAAAACAGCACCATTTTTATGAAAACAGTCACGATGAAGGGAGAGGGCAATCACCCTTCCTCCCTCGTGAAACACAAGGTGTCAGGTCAGAAGACAATGAGCCTCAGCAGGGCGTCAGGAGTCTGTCTGTAGCAGGCAGACTTCCTGGTGACCGCTGGTGGACAGATCAGCTCGTTTGGGTCCAAGCGGGGGGCAACTGCTCCCCCTCCTGCACCCACGAGACATAGACAACCCAGAATACACATGCCCCACAGGCTCAGCGCACACACTCAGGCCTGGGGGGCATGCCATCCAAACACGTGGGTCATGTCAACAAGAGGCCACCCCCATTCACGGGGGTGCTGCTGTCAAACATAAACCCAGACCATGCACACGTCTTGAGGGAGGAAATATCAACAATGCTGCAGAAAGGAGTGATAAATATTGTTCCAACACACAATGTACACACGGGTCACTACAGAAAATACTTCCTCGTGCCAAAACGAGACCAGAGCTTGAGATCTATACTGGATCTCAGAGCACTGAACAGAAGGATAAGAACTACAGACTACAGACGCTATTTGTTTATCAAATTTTAAGTCCTTATCAAATGTCACCCCCAGTTTTTAACTGTTGGTTTGAGCTTGGAAGTCAGAGCACCAAAGTTACAGGGAGCATCATCACCAAAGAAGATGCATTCTGTCTTTCCTTCGTTTAAAAGCAAAAAATTACGGTGAAGCCACTGTTTAATATCAGCAATACAATCAGTGTAGGGAATGAGAAGATTACTGGTTTTGGGTTTCATTGGTAAATAAATTTGTAAATCATCAGCATAGCAGTGAAAAGAAAAGTTATGTTTGGCTATTACTGATCCAAGAGGCAGCATGTACAGTGAGAAGAGGAGAAGACCAAGAATAGAACCCTGTGGCACACCACAAAAGAAAACGGCAGTGGAGGAAGAAAGATTACAACATGACAGAGAAAGTTCTGTTGGTCAAGTAGGCAGTGAACCACTTGAGTGCTGTACCAGATATGCCAATAATGTTGAAAATGAGATAGAAGGACAGTGTGGTCCACTGTGTCAAATGCAGCTGTAAAGTCCAGCAACACCAGAGCAACGGGTGAGAGTAACGGGACATTTTGGGCAGCACGGTGGCACAACTGGTAGAGCTGCTGCCTCTCAGCGAGAAGGTTGCCGGTTCAAATCCCGGTCCGGGGCCTTTCTGGGTGGAGTTTGCATGTTCTCCCCGTGCATGCGTGGGTTTCCTCCGGGTACTCCGGTTTCCTCCCACAGACCAAAAAACATGCTTGTTAGGCTGATTGGTGACTCTAAATTGACCCTAGGTGTGAGTGTGAGAGTGGATGGTTGTTTGGTGTGAGTGAGACAGGTCCCTCTTGTAAATGAGTCCCCGTGACTCAATGAGGCTAGCCTGTATAAATAAAGGTTGAATGAATGAATGAACATTTGGCATCCATGGACATGGAAATGTCATTATGGACTTTTAACAAGGCTGATTCTGTAGAATGACGTGTTCTAAATCCAGACTGAAATGATTCAAAAATACCATAATTTTCTAAAAACAGGTTGTAACTGCATGAAAACTACTTTTTCTAAAACTTTAAGTTAATGCATGACAACAAACAATATGGTTAATAACAAAGATTACCTCTTTTACAGACTTTTTCTTAGTTGCTGCATCCTTTCCAGATTTTGCCAATTTGTTATTATTCAGAAGCCAGCCTTTTCTGCCTCTGTTTCAGAAGAGCAGCTTTATCAGATGTGACAGCTGCAGAGATTTGAAGATAATCAGCACATGTGGAAAGATTAATTTGCAGGCCTCCAATATTTCAGTAGAGGGGATTTTGTTTGCCATTTCAACATATGTAATGGAATGTCTTCCTAAACTCTGTGTAATCCTTACATAAAAGCATCAATGTTGTTAGATTTTTTTTTATATAAAACATCTTTAAAAAGATGATGCTTTTCCATTTATGTGGATAATGTTACGAGAAAATAATCTGAAAAAACATGATCAGAATAGATATGTGAGCTGGCGTATAGAACACACACAAAAAAAGCATAAAAAAACACAATCATTTGCTTTTATCTATTACATTTGGAGGTCTGTTGTATTTTAAGGAAATTTAGGGTATTTTTTGTGATTTTATTTTCATGTTAAATGCACTCTATTCTTTTTCTTGAACAGTGTCCATTAAAATTCAAAATCTTCATCCCATTAACAACAAGGTCTTCTAACAACACTTCTAAAAAAAACGCATCTGCTCTAAGTTTTTTTCTAAACTTTTTTTTCTTTCAGATGCTGCCTTTGTCAGAGATCGCCACAGCGAACCAAGTCCAATGAAGACTTGACAATTGTTTTTTACACTGGATGCCCTTACTGACGCAACAACCACAGACCACAGAGCTACCACAGCCCTCTGTGTGGAGTAGAGAGCTGCCATCTAGGGTGCCCGAGGAGCAGATGGTGGGGAATAAGGGCCTTGCTCAATAGCCCAGAGTACAACAAATGAGGGTGGAGGCAGATGTGGGTGCTTCACCTATCCCACCCACATTTTGATGTTGTTGGTACTGGGAGTTGAACTGGCAATCTTCCGATCACAGGCCCACCTTCTCTTATCTTTGTGCCACCATTCTCTACTCTAAAAGTAATAATTTAAAGTTTCACTTAATTATTTATTTAAATGACAAATGTTTGTATATAAACAAAAAACATTAATCTACTGTTAAAGCTAACTCACCATTGAATTAGTTTACTACTTATTTTATGTATCTAAGTAAGAGGCAAATTATTTTGTTGGGTAGCCTAGAGCTGTTATTGATGGTTTGAACAATACTGAAAATCATGGCTTCTTAAACATTGTTTAAAACATTACTGCTGTTTTATATTTATATTATAAGCTCATACATTTCAGTTGTGGTGTGGTGCTGGTCAGAGTGTATTTATTTATTTTATGTATCTAAGTAAGAGGCAAATTATTTTGTTGGGTAGCCTAGAGCTGTTATTGATGGTTTGAACAATACTGAAAATCATGGCTTCTTAAACATTGTTTAAAACATTACTGCTGTTTTATATTTATATTATAAGCTCATACATTTCAGTTGTGGTGTGGTGCTGGTCAGAGTGTATTTATTTATTTTTACAATTGTTTTTATGACAAATCTATTTTTCTTTGTTTTTAATAAACTCTGTTCAAATGATTCAAACAATATGCTGAAATACTGTACTTATGCCACACCACTAGACACCTCTTTCCACAGCCACCTCTTGCAGCTCTTCTGGGAGGATCCCAAGGCATTCCCAGGCAAACTGAGATCAGGAGTCTCTTCAGTGTGTCCTGGGTTTTCCCTGGGTACTCTTACCAGTCAGACATGGAGGAACAATCTCAAATGGCTCCTTCCTTCAAACATGAATAAAACCCCAAGATACTTACACTCTTCCA
>JBBPBX010092482.1:0-13727 GCA_038048925.1 Garcialebias charrua
CAATATGAATATTTTTATATTTATCACCACAGTAATAGTGTTACACATGTTAGTTGTTGTAAACACTCAAAATAATATGTACACATAATGGTTTAGTGCTTACCTTTAACCTAAACATTTAAGGAATACAGTAAACATTTTTAATAATCACTTTAAAAGTTATAAATGTTGTTTTTGGTGCCTGTTTCTTTTCCAAATATATTAGTGTGTGTGAATGACAGGCATTAACATAAAACACTTGGCGTTAAATATGCCAATTGAAATGGCATACCACATTTTTGACCTTCAAACAGAGGTAAAAAATGTGAGGATTTTTTTTGTCTCCAAACCCTATGTGTCATTTTTCACCACTTTTATTGTCTGTCCAACAGATCTCACTTGAAAATGAGTCTTCGAGGCTCAATGTGACTTATCTGTTTAAATAAAGGTTGAAGGAAAAAACATAAAACACTTTGTAGAACGGTGCTTTATGAAGTTCAGTCCGTTTCCTTCCAATATGGCGGCCGCTCTGACGTACCGCCACTACGGGTCAGCCCACTCAACGAGGTGTCCACACAGTTCTCTGTGATCACCCTGACAGTTGACAACAGCCAATCAGTGATGGAGAAAGGTCAGAGGAGCTTTGCTATGAAATAATGATGAATGATTGTTTGAAATGGGTTTAATAGGTTAACTCAGAAACCGCTGATCTGACTCCAAATCCACACAAATGATGTCCACACGCCCAAAGCAAGTTTTACAGAATGAAAACCGCCCAATTGTCGGTAAACTGCCCAATCTGGCAACAATGCAGACACGCTTTCAGTTAATTGTTTTATTTACTGTTTTTATCTTGCTATTACCAACTGTTCTTATTGGTTTTATCTGCAGTTCTTATTGTTTTTAGTAGCAGTTCTTGCTGTTTCCATCAGTGGTGGTTCTTACTCTTTTTATCAGCAGTTCTTATAGTTTTTTTAATCAGCGGTTCTTGCTGTTTTTATCAGTGGTTCTTACTCTTTTTTATCAGCAGTTCTTATTGTTTTTATCAGCTGTTCTTGCTGTTTTTAATCAGTGGTTGTTACTGTTTTTTTATCAGCTTACTATTTTTTATCAGCTGCTCTTGCTGTTACCAACTGTTCTTATTGTTTTTATCTGCAGTTATTGTTTTTATCAGCAGTTCTCACTGTTTTTATCAGTGGTTCTTACTCATTTTTTATCAGCTGCTCTTGCTGTTAACTGTTCTTATTGTTCTTATCAGCTGTTTTTGCTGTTATTATCAACTGTTCTTACTGCTGTTTATCCGTTGTTATTATTGTTTTTATCAGGTGTTCTTGCTGTTTTTAACAACTTTTCTTATTGTTTTTAATCAGCTGTTCTTACTGTTTATACCAGCTGTTACTCTTTATATCAACAGTTTTTACTGTTATCAGGTGTTCTTACTGTTTTTATTCAGCTGTTATAGTTTTTATCTGCTGTTCTTATGGTAAATATCAGCTGTTCTTACTGTTTTAATTAGCTGTTCTGTTTTTATCAGCTGTTTTTACTGTTTATATCAGCTGTTATTACTGTTTATATCAGCTGTTCTAGCTGTTTTTATCAGCTGTTCTTATTGTTTTTATCAATTGCTCTCATTGTTTTTATCAGCTGTTCTTATTGTTTTATCAACTGTTCTTATTGCTTTTATCAGCTGTTCTTATGGTTTATATCAGCTGTTCTTACAGTTTTTAATCAGCTGTTCTTACTGTTTATATCAGCTGTTCTTACTGTTGATATCAGCTGTTCTTCCTGTCTATAACTGTTCTTATTCTTTTTATCAGCTGTTCAAGCTGTTTATATCAACTGTTCTTACTGTTTTTATCAACTGCTCTTACTGTTTATATCAACTATTCTTACTGTTTATATCAACTGTTCTTATTGTTTTTATCAGCTGTTTGTATTGCTTTTATCAATTGTTCTTACTGTTTATATCATCTGTTCTTACTGTTTTTATCAGCTGCTCTTACTGTTTTTATCAGCTGCTCTTACTGTTAATATCAACTGTTCTTATTGTTTTTATCAGCTGTATGTATCGTCTTATTAATTGTTCTTACTGTTTTGATCTGCTGTTCTTACTGTTTATATCAACTGTTCTTACTCTTTATATCAACTGCTCTTACTGTTTATATCAACTTTTCTTACTGTTTATATCACATGTTCTTATTGTTTTTATCAGCTGTTTGTATTGCTTTATCAACTGTTCTTACTGTTTACAGTATATCAACTGTTCTTACTGTTTTTATCAACTGTTCTTACTGTTTATATCAACTGTTCTTATTGTTTGTATCAACTTTTCTTACTGTTTATATCAGCTGTTTGTATCGCGTTTATCAACTGTTCTTACTGTTTTTATCAAGTGTTCTTACTGTTCATATCAACTGTTCTTATTGCTTTTATCAACTGTTCTTACTGTTTATATAAACTGTTCTTACTGTTTTTTATCAACTGTTATTACTGTTTATATCAACTGTTCTTACTGTTTATATCAACTGTTCTTATTGTTTTTATCAGATGTTTTTTATTGCTTTTATCAACTGTTCTTACTGTTTATATCAACTGTTCTTACTGTTTTTATCAGCTGATCTTACTGTTTTTATCAGCTGCTCTTACTGTTTATATTGTTTTTATCAGCTGTATGTATTGTTTTATCAACTGTTCTTATTGTTTTTATCTGCTGTTCTTACTGTTTGTATCAACTGTTCTTATTGTTTTTATCAGCTGTTTGTATTGTTTTTATCAGCTGTTCTTATTGTTTTGATCAGCTGATCTTACTGTTTATATCAATGTTCTTACTGTTTTGATCAGCTGATCTTACTGTTTTTCTATCAGCTGCTCTTACTGTTTTTATCAGCTGATCTTACTGTTTTTATCTGCTGATCTTACTGTTTATATCAACTGTTCTTACTGTTTTTATCAGCTGCTCTTACTGTTTTTATCTGCTGTTCTTACTGTTTGTATCAACTGTTCTTATTGTTTTATGAGCTGTTTGTATTGTTTTCATCAGCTGTTCTTATTGTTTTGATCAGCTGATCTTACTGTTTATATCAACTGTTCTTATTGTTTGTATCAACTTTTCTTACTGTTTATATCAGCTGTTTGTATCGCGTTTATCAACTGTTCTTACTGTTTTTATCAAGTGTTCTTACTGTTCATATCAACTGTTCTTATTGCTTTTATCAACTGTTCTTACTGTTTATATAAACTGTTCTTACTGTTTTTTATCAACTGTTATTACTGTTTATATCAACTGTTCTTACTGTTTATATTGTAGTGGACCTACCCAGGGTCAAATTAAGGTTTTTGAACTGTCCAGTGATGACCTTTACTGACCTCTCAGTAAAGCAAGACATTTACTACAAAATTATTCATTTAGCTATAATCTGATAACATAGTCACCAATAAGAGACTATTTCTATCTTTGATTTTAGGCTGATGTGATCAAAAGAATAACTTTTGTCATTTTCATGATGTGTGCTTTTAAGCTGTGTTATTCTGTGAGAGTTAAACTGTGTTTCACTGCTGTGTCAAAGGTGCAATTAAGTCACAGAGACTTCTTTTAATTTTGTTAATTCAAATGTTATCAAATGAATAATTTTATTTGTAAGAGCATCAGTACATTTTAATGTCAGATAAATCAAATACTCTGCTTAATTCAAAATGTTGTACATGGAGGATTTCTCCTCTCCTCTCGAACTTGCATGTGAAGATAAAAGGAACACTTTATCTCATTCATTTTAGCTTGAGCTCAGGACAATCTAGACACCCAAAGACTTTTGTTTTTGTCCTATTTAATAATCAAGCTATTATCATTAATAGGTCCCATATGTGATGCTTAATGACGTTGTTTTAATCAAACCAACAGTATTTTGTTAAAGTGTTAAAGCAAAGGAATCAGTTTTATGATAAAATGCTGACATCTGAAACTAACACTTTATCTTTCTGACAAACTAATCTTTTGACCCCCTTTCAACATGTTGATGTCATCCTCACATCAACTTATGATGCCATTCGGCCAATCAGAAAGAACACATTTTCTGGGTCACGTCTCAGTTAAAACCTTCACATCTTACTTTCTCTTAAAAAGTCTGCTGGAGTAAGCCTCAAACTATGGTCTTCTCCAAAGAACTGATGATCGTCTAGTCACACGCTAAGGACACGTCATTCAGTTAAAAGATTTATAACATGCCTGTTATAAATCTATTTCAAGCCGTGAAAAGCTCTCTTTTATTGACATTCCTTTAAGGAACGTCTTATCTTGGAAACACCACCAGGAGCTGCCGTTACTTTCGGTTCGAGTCAAGGCGCACGTCTGGAGACGCTGAGAATGGTAAACGAACTGACCAAACTGGACCGAGGGAGACTGACCATCTTCACGAGGTAACAAGTCGTCAAATGCTTTGCCAAGGGTACCAACGTGTAGCTTTAATCGGCCGGAGAACTGCCATGTTTCTGGTTAAAACACATCAAGATAACTCCCTGACTCTTAACTTTTCTTCCTCCATAAATTTCTCCTCCTAAATCTTTCCCTCTCTATCTAAGCTGGAAACTATTTTAAGCTGAAATGCCCACAGACTAAATATGTTAACATCCAATATTTATGTCTGTTGTGTTAAATTTAAGTTTGCTGACGTATTAATTTGAAAGAAAGTGAAATCATGTCAATCAAGTGTAATGGTGTTAATTTAGTTGATTTATTTTAAATAAATGATAGTGTCTCTTTGACATATCAAACTAAGTTAACGTCTTTGTCACTTAATGGCTTTGTGTATTTATCCATCATAAAGATCACAGAAATATTGGGTAAACTGAAAAAGAACAGAATCCGTGAATTTACTATTCAATCTGAATAAGTAGATTAATTAAGATAAAAAGGAGGTCAGTATTAATATTGACCTCCTCATAATTCTTACATCTGGTGGCCTCGTACGTGGTTCTGAAAGTTTATTGATATATCTGTGATCTCTCATGAACTTGAAACGTTATGTTGGCATGATTATTCCAATTTTTGGACTCTGAAGGTGATAATTTTTGGCTGAGGTGTTCAAGACAGGCAGATTCTGCATGTTTTTATCATTTGAAGCTGAGAGATTGTTATTGTTCAACTCCTTAACACGCTGTTGGAAGCTTTTAGGTGAGGTTTTTGTAAGCCCGTGGTCTGTGTTCTGGTCCTGTTCGGTCCAGTTCACACAGACTCCTGTACAAAGCTTTGTTTGACCGCCGAGTCAAAAGCCTGAAAGCTACTTTAACATCTACAAGATTGCTGTGTGTGGTATTTTTGCAAGTTAGCGCAGGTCGAAAAAGCATATTACTGTAGAACGTGTCGGCTGGGTTCTGTCAGACCCGTTTCCTGCTCCATTGAAAAGTGGACCGGAACCGACCTTGAAGTGGCTCCGAGCGAGTCCGTGTTTGTTCTGCAGCTGAAGTGCTGGGTTACTGAATGTAGCTAAGTCGTGCCTGTTTTAATTGTGATTGCCACGTTTCAGAATTTTGGGAAGTTAACTTATAGCGTTTGAGTTGTTTAAGAGTCTGGAGTTGCGTGCTAGGCTAACGTTACATGGACGTGTCCTACACGTTGTTTATGAGCTGTGATTGGATGAACGAGAGCTGTGAGCTGTCAATCACTCTTGTAGCGAACGCTGATTCGCTGTTGTGTGCTGTCAATCACTCTTGTGGCGAACGCTGATTCGCTGTTGTGTGCTGTCAATCACTCTTGTGGCGAACGCTGATTCGCTGTTGTGAGCTGTCAATCACGTCGCACGCCGTTGCGACCAGCCCACTTTGTCGTCATTTCCGGTACTTCATTGGTCGAAGGTTAGAAAACTACATTTACCATGGTTGCTTGGGAAAAGGACTACAAGCACTGTGATTGATTGGTTGACGTCACGTATCTGTGTAGCGAGCTCCGCCTCGCTCAGCACAGCAGAGCTGGTGACGCGCTGCGTCGACCCGCCTATTTGTGTCGTCATTTCCTGGTGCACTTTGAGTGACGAACAGTCACGTTCACAAAAAACATCATAAAAAGTCAGCATTTTATGGTGAGTTACCAGCTTTTAATTTTGTTCTGTACACAAACAATAGCTCCTGTTTATTTTAAATAAAATATTTAGAATAACAGAGGTACGGACAAACATTTTTGCTTATTTTAAATACAAAGAATTTAAAATAACAAACAAAAGTACAGTTTTCACTCCAGATAACTAAAAAATTTTTCCTTTCTCTTCCTTTCTCTGACACATCATCTTCCACAGTTGTCCTGTGCACATTTAAACTTTCCTGTTTATTTCAAATAGTGAAAAGTTTAGAATAACGAATACAGAACATCTTTTATTTTGATTTTCACTGAAAATCCAGATAAAAGATGGCAGGCACAGAGGGTGAGACCCCTGACACCACTGATACAGGGCAGCCTGTGCCACCTCAAGGCCACGACCCGACCAAAGAAGATTGGATCGAACGTGCCTTATTTTCACTCACAGGGTCCATCACAAACTATCATGAAGAAACACAGTTGATGGAGGAAGCAGATGTGGACAGAGCATTAAAAACTGTAACAGCTGGAACCACAACGGCTGAAAAGAAAGCAGACAGAGATAAACGTTTGGCTAAATTAAGCCTTCTGTTAAAGGCCAAGCTAGACTTTGAAACTGCTGTACGCCGGGCTGTCTCTACATCATGTTTAACAGCACAAATGGAGGTTGCCGCTTTACAGCAGGAGGTAAAGAGTTTAACACAGTCGAGTATTGGCAGCGCTGAACAAACGCGTAGTCTCTACGAAGAATGCAGAGTGTTAAAAAGGGATTTTGACCAATCACAAGATGATTTGGAAAAATGTGTGGTGGAGAAGGATACGTATTACCATCAATACAAGTCGCTTCAGGCGGATTGTGGGGAGGCACGAGACGCGCTGGAAAAATGCACGGACACCCTGGAATCATTATCACTACGGTACACAAGGCTGCAAGAAGATTATAGAAAATCACAAGAACAGCACATGATGTTACAACGTGAAAATGATGGGTTAAAAGTCCAACTGAACAGTTGTCGAATAGAGCGTGCATCAGCAATGAACAAACTCTTTGAAGAAGAGAGAAAATGTTTGAATCTCATGAGTAAACACCTTGAGAACAACCCGCCTCCGCCGCCCCCTCCCATACCTGATGACCTACTCCCTCCTCCACCGCCCCCGCCCATGCCAGATGCACTACTCCCTCCAACACCACCGCGCCGTCCCTTAGGGCCTCTAAAACCGACAATCCCACCGGATGCACCGGTGGGTGGATCTGATAATAACCCACAAATACCTCTATCAATGGCTGAACTACGGAATATGGCGAAAAGCATTCAAACCTTCGCCCCTGGCCCAATGGGCTCACACGAAACCAAGATCTATCTCGAGGACCTTGATTTCCAGCTTCAACGCTTCCCAGAAGCTACAGATGATGATAGAATCTGTCTGTTAAGGTTAACATCGGACAGGACGGTGCATGCTTTTATGAAGCGTCAACGAGAAGCAGTGATGAAAGACTACAGTCTTCTCTGTGCTGCGCTGATAAAGGAGTTTTCTCCTTGCACGGGGCCCGATGGCATCATAACAGCAGCTAACATCAAGCAAGGTAGGAATGAACACCCAAGGTCATATTATGACCGAATATTCCGTGCCTATTTCGGGGACAGATGCGAACCTGAAATGGAGGAGGAGGTAGGGTTTAAGTATATTTTCAGCCAAAACCTCTGCCCTGACATAAGAGAGAAAGTACATGTCAGCGCAAACTATAAACGGAGGTCCATCGAAGACATAAGAGAGTGCGCGATAGATGTTTTTACAGGTCGCACACCAAACAAAACACCCTTTGAAGTGTGTCCTGGTGAAAAGGTCAAATACCAAACGCTAGACCTTGAAGGAGCAAGAGCGCCAGCTCACTCTTTTAAGGAAGCCGAGAATAAGCAAAATTTCCAACCTGACAGACCGCAAAATGAAGGTGTCCGCTGGAACAAAGACCAAAAGGGGTCCAGAGACCCCAAGTGGTACAGGCCGCATCAAGAGGAAGAGCCCCATCAAAAAAGGAAGGCTTTCCAAAAGAAAAAGAAATATGGGTCCCAAGGAGACTCATATGAAAGAGGGTGGTCCCAGAGAGGACCCCCGAGCAATGCGCCAGCTCCTGCACCTCAAACTGAACAGTCTGGGGCGAGGAAAAACCCACAGAAGTTCCAGAAAAAAGGCCCTAAACCTCTGTCTTCAGAAGAGATGGAGAACATACGTCGGTTGTTAGAAAGTTTGAAAAAAACAAACAAGGAAAACAAACCTGGTGTGATGTGTAGCACTATCATTGATAGTGACTCAGAACACACAAATAACAGCAATGCCACGATTGCTGACAGTCACCAAGATACTGATGGTCAGGATGCTGACAATCAGGGTATAGACAGTCAACAAGATGTTGACTGTAAACATGACGTCATTGTTACAGAGTCCGAGAGCCCCTCATCAGAAAAAGGGGGGGTAAGCTCACTCACCAAAGACAATGACTCGTCACAGACCGATCACTCAGACCCATGTGTGACTGCACTACCAGTACAGGTGAATGAAATTCACACAGACAGTGGTAGACGTAACAAACGTCGAAAAAAACCTGATAGGTTCCTGTGTAACATTATCAGGAAGGGGCCCGCTAAGAAGGCTTACCTGTCAATCACTTTAGAAGGGGTCCTCACAGAAGAGGCCCTCCTGGATGGTGGGGCTGACATAACCATTATGTCTCCCACACTGTTGAAGGAGCTAAGGATAGCCGCTAGCGGGGTTGACAGGGAAATACCCCTCAAAGAATGTGCTGTAGTACTACAGGGACTCTCAGAGACGAGTACAACCCTTACAGCTATAGCCATGGTTCATATGCAGATTGGTGAAATGACGCTATACCACCCGGTACACGTGTCCACCGTTGACTCATTCCCATTTTTGGTTGGCCAAGACTTTATTAACCGCTTTGACGCGATTATAGATTATGGCGATCAAACAATGTGGACCAGAGTGAGCCAACCACTGCCGATCGATATGCCTACACATGGTGACACTGACTGTTTAACAGCAGGTACCGCGGAAGGCACAAAGGGGTCCTCCAACGAGAGCACAATCCCGGTAAGTGAACCTTCAGCAACAGGTGAGGCAGAAAAGGCCCAACAAGAGAGCCTCCTCTGCGAGCTGAAACAGTCAGCACTCACTGAACACTACCTACCGCAGGTAGTCAAAGGTGTTGAGATCCAAGGATCCCACACCGATGATGCTGTTTTGTCTCCTTGGACGGAGAAATCAGCGATCAGCCAAGCTTTCTATGGAACCTTGGTTAAAAAACAGTTGGGTCTAGAAATGAACAAAAAGGCTTTCCGCTTTTCGTTGGACCCCAACGATAAACAGGTAATGACCGCAAAAGGGATCATTGACCTGAAACTGATCTGGAACCAACGAGAACTGGATCACCCGTTCCTCGTGGTCCCGAACTTACCACATGCAACCTACATAGGCTCCGACATTTTGGTAAGGTTAGGTGTCCGAGTGGACATCAACAACAATGTACTGTGGTCACTAGACACAGCCACAAAGGACTCTCCTGTGCTAACAACAGAGAACCTTAAGGCTGGACAGACCATTCCAGAGGTCTGTCAGATTGCTAACAGCCATAACACTGCGGTACCACCTCAGGTTATGAACAAGCCGGTGATGTGTCACATCATGAAAGGACAAGCTATTAGCACAAAACTGGCATACTTTCAACCATCTCCTATGTTTTTCAACTTAGGACTGTCCATGGAGGCCACATTCCAAGTGACCCTCGACTGCAGAACCACGACTGTTGCTGTGTGCAACACAAGCACAGAAGAGGTACTGATCCCAAAAAACACACAGCTAGGATGGTTGATCTCCACTGATTTTCATGATTTTGAGCTAAGCATTCCATTTCTGGGAGGACTCCCAGAGAACTTGATCCCATATCAACACACGGGGCAAGTCTTGTTCACGAAACCAACACAGGCCATAGCTCTTTTCTCCCCCACTGAGTCCGACCAGGACACTGTCCGCAGGTTCGGTTTCAACAAAGGAGACAGTCTATGCCCCCAAACTTACAGTGCACTACCTGTTGACAGGTTTTACGACACTGAAGGGGACTCACTGGAGCTCCCCAAAGAACAAGAATCCCTCTCAGTTGCTTCACAGATTGAACAGGTGGTCGCCCAAGCCGACGCCCTGAAAACTGATGAAGAAAGGGACAAACTTCGCAAAGTTCTTCTAAAATATGAGAAATCATTCTCAACTGACTCGATGGATTGTGGGTTGACCACGCTCCACACAGTGAGCATCCCAACCCCGCCTAATGCTCCCCCTGCATTTGTCAGACAGTACAAGATTCCTCTGGCAGCACATCAACCTGTCAGAGAAATCATTAATGACCTGTTAGAAAAAGGTATCATCCGATACTGTAACAGCACTTACTCTGCGCCTTTATGGCCGGTGTTAAAACCTAATGGTAAGTGGAGACTCACTATAGACTACAGAAAGCTGAACAAACAAGTTCCCTTATCCAGATGGCCTATGACGCAACTCCAACAGGAACTGCCCAAGGTCACCAATGGTAAGTACTTCTCGACTCTCGACGTCGCCTCTGGTTTTTGGACCATCCCTGTGCGCGCCGAGGACCAGTACAAACTAGCTTTCACTTTTGGTGGCCGTCAGTACACCTTTAACAGGTGTCCCTTTGGCTACGCTAACTCACCTGCAGAGTTCAACATCTTCTTGAACAAAGCATGTCCAGACGCCCACGAGCGTGGAACACTGATCTACGTGGACGATGTCCTTTTGAGGCAGCCAACACTGGACTCACATTTGGCTGAGATCGACCACGTTCTGAATCAGCTGACAACTGCTGGTGCTAAGATATCACTGTCAAAATGCCAATGGTGCAGAACCAAAGTGGACTACGTTGGCCTACTTGTAGGTCCTGACGGAGTACAACCACAGCTGACTCGCACCCAAGGCCTCGACAATCTCAAAGTCCCCACCAATCTCAAAGAACTACAAAGTTTTCTGGGCGTGTGTAACTACTCGAACCAATTCATCGAAAACTATGCGGACCTTGCGAAACCACTGACTGAACTCCTTAAAAAAGACGTACCATTTGTTTGGACTGACAAACAGCAACAGGCAATGGACGCTCTTATAAACAGGATCAAGTCAGCCCCTTGTTTAGTCTACCCAGACTACAACAAAGAGTTTTACTTGGAAGTGGGCTTCTCAGCTCATTGCATAAGTGCAGGTCTGTACCAGATACACGACAGAGACAAACGTGTGGTAGCCTACGCCAGCAAAACGATGGCAGGCCCCGAGTTGAGATTCTCAGACTGTGAGAAAGCTTTACTGACCACAGTGTGGGCAGTTAAACATTTCTCCAGCTACATTGGTGGACAGAAAATCATTGTGGAAACACAACACCAGCCAGTGACCTTTCTTAACAGTGAACGCATCAGAGATGGTGTGGTGACAAACTCACGTGTTGCAACGTGGCTCATGGCGCTTCAAAGTTTTAACCTAGACATACGTTATGGTCAAAACAAGAAGTCACATCTGGGGACGGACTTGGCAATCTGCCAGAAGTGTACACAAGATGTACCAGCCACCCAGCCGCCGGTTGAGGTAAAACCCCCAGTAACTGAAGACCCGAATCACCACTTCTTTGATGACAATATCTGCAAAGATATGACAACATTGTACGTGGATGGATCTTCATTCCTCCGCGACAAGATCTGCAGAGCAGGTGTTGGAGGGGTCCTCCTCCAAGACCAAGAGCAGATAACTTTCAGCTACAAATTAGGATCTCAGACTTCTCAGTACGCTGAGATTGCAGGAATCCTAATAGCTCTCCAGATGGTAGTAGAACGCTCCATCAAGACGCTAGTCATCTGCACTGACTCTAACTATGCTCGTTTGAGTTTCGCTTGTCACCTCGCTGTGTGGAAACAGAACGGTTTCCTAACAAGCGACAGAAAAGTGGTCAAACACAAAGAGCTTTTCATAGCGTGTGATCACTTGGTGACATCACATGACTTACAGATCTACTGGAAGAAGGTTCCAGGGCATTCTAGAGTCCCAGGCGATGACAAGCACTACAATGACATTGCAGACTCCTTAGCCAAAGAAGGAGCCGACGAAGGTCCTCTATGGTCCTTCGACCCCTCCTGGTTAATCGAAACTCTGCCAACACAACCTTCAGTCAGAGTTATGGCAGTCACACGTGCACAGGCCGCAACCAGACCTGCTGACAACGCAGTCTCTGTACGACCCGCACTGACTGACCCAGACATCATCCAACTACAGAAGTCGGATCCTGCTATCAACTCCATGATACTGTACCTGACCGATCCGAACAAAAATAGTCCGTCTAAAGACGACCTGGATTCCGATCCAGACCTTAAGGTCCTCTATCAGCTGCGCAAACAGCTAAAACTAATCAAGGGCATCTTAACTTTCGCTCATGGACCAACGTCCTCACCTGTGTTCGTGGTTCCCCATGACCAAAGGGGGGTGATGTTAGTTCATGCCCATGATCTCCCGTCCGCAGGACACAAAGGAGATAAAGCCACGCTGACGGCATTAAAACAAATTGCCTATTGGCCTGGAATGAAAAAGGATGTCAAGGACTACATTGAAGGGTGCGTGGTCTGTGGCCAGTTTCAGCCAACCAGACCACTTCACAGAGCACCACTGCAAAGCAGAGGCATTGCATTCCCATGGTCTGACCTCCAGATCGACTGGGTTGGACCACTCACTAAGAGCTCTAGAGGAAATAAATATTTTCTCACGGTAACCTGTGCATTCACCAAATGGGTAGAATGCCTACCAGCTCCTAACGACACAGCACAAACTACTGCTATGTTGTTAATGAATCATATATTCTCAAGGTTTGGACTTCCCCTTAGGGTGAACTCAGACCAAGGTACACACTTCACAGGTGAAGTGATGAAAGAACTGTGGAAGACGCTAGGCGTCAAGGCCAACTTTCATGTCGGCTACCACCCACAGGCTTCAGGCCAAGTAGAGAGAGCAAACAGAACTGTGGTGAGTATTTTGAAGAAATACGTGGCTGCAAACCACAAGGACTGGGACGTGAAACTCCCTCTGGTCCTCATGGCCATAAGAGCCACTCCACACACATCAACTGGCATCTCTCCCTTCGAGATGATGACCGGTCGACAAATGACTCTCCCTCTACACCTGTTGTACCAACCAGGCGACGCCGCCATGGCGACAGCCTACACCACACAACAATACATGAAAGATTTGAATGTACACCTCAGAAACACTTTTGCTTTCGCCCAGAAAAACCTGGAAAAATCCGCTGAAGGACGTAAGGCGTACTACGACCAGAAGGCCTCTCACAATGAACTCCAAGTGGGAGACAGAGTCTGGTACTATACGTTCGCCCCAGCAACCGGGAAAGGAGGGTCCGAGACCGGAACTCTCGCCCGCAAACTAATGCCCAGGTGGACTGGACCTCATCTGATAACAGACAAAGTGTCCTCAGTCGTCTACGAAATCAAAATCAGCAAAGGCCGCAAAGAGCCAATTGCTAAATGGGTACATCGAAATCAGATCAAACCTTACAAGGCGTTCAATGACTCCACAAAAGACAAAGATCTCACAAACTCACCGACTTCATGGGATA
>JBBPBX010092483.1:0-13726 GCA_038048925.1 Garcialebias charrua
GCGACGGATCCACGCCGTCCGACCTCTGAGCTGGAGGGACCATCCGCTCCAGTGCTAACAACATGCTAACTTCCAACACGGTAACACTCAAAGTGCTGGTTCTGGTCCGTGTTCAGCCTGGACTGTTTGTTGGCTGTGTGTTATTTTAGTTAAACCTTTTTTTAGCTGGTTAGATCTGATTGAGACAGTTTACACATCTTTTTTGGATTTAAAGCTGTGAAACCCTGTGCTGTGAAGCTCTGTGCTGTGAAGCCGGTGTGCGCTCGCTCCTTGTAATAATTAAATAATTAATGATATCGGAGTAACTACTTTGTGACAAGTTGTCTGATTCGTCTGCCATGATTTCTTTCTCAAACTCATTTAACTCGACCACTGCCAGTTTGCTCTTGTTCCTTGGTGAAGCTGTGGTAGCTCGTGTTTTTGTCCGTATAATTTGCTCTGCTAGTTCGCCATTTTGCCTTCTCTGCCTTCAGATGTGGTGCGGAAGCCGGTATGGGGGCGTGTCTGGGAACTATGTATTCTACGTTGATTGTGATGTACAAAAGCAATGTGCGTGGATTCCGGCGTACGCACAGTTTGATACATCTGGATTTTTTTGTGCGTACACCGTTTTCTGGATTTGACCGTACGTCACGTTTCAGTAAGAAGTCCACGCAAGTCTTTGTACATGAGGCCCCTGGTCATTTCTTCCTCCATCTGCTCCGATCTGCCTGCTCCTGAGCGCGTCAGTGGAAACCCCCCACCCTCCTGTAAGTTTCAAGCTCCTCTAAGTTTTGTTTCCTGCTCCCAAGCTCCCATAAGTTTCGGTTTTGGTACCGTATTTTCTGCCGTAAAGTCGCATCTCCGCCGTAACTCGATGCAATGTTTTTCAACGGAGCGCGTTCGTAAGTCCAGATTGCCGTAAGTCGAGGGCGTCGTAAGTCGAGGACTCCCTGTATTTTGATATATACAATTCTTTTAAAGCTAAGAGGCAAGTGATCTTTTCTTCCTCGTCCGTTGACGCCATGACTGAAACTGTGAGAAATGAAGGAATTTGTCACGAGATAAATAAAATCTATACGCTCGAGTATGAAGTCTCAGCCGATTCTCAGCAGATTTTAGTGAAACCTTTAGAAAACAATCTTTTGACTGCACATCTGAAACTCAACATTTGAAGTTAACCCAACTCAAGATGGCCGCCACAGCTAATCAACCTTTGCCGACACATTAAAGGCTATAACTCAGTTAATTTAAAGGTTCTTTATTGTCCTGCACATCACATGTGGTACATGAGGTAGAACAAAATTGTGTACACAAGGTCCCAGTTACATCCAAAAATAACAAAGATATAAAGTACAGTACATTTACAAAAAGAAACAGTATACAAGGATCTAAGTCGACATACGCTAAACAGTAATAATATAACATGGTGTATTAAACAGCAGCCTGAACATGAGTCTGTTGTGAGCTGATGGTATGAATTTAACAGGTTATGGGTAAGAAATCAGCAGCATGGATGATCATTTCCTTCAGTGATGTTGAACTGAAATTTGCTATGATAGTAGCTGAGAATCATCCTCAATACCAGACTGCAACATTTTTTTAAAGGGCCAAATCAAGACATTTAAAGCAAATGAAGGGCCACTTTTGGCCCTTGAACCATGCATTGCCCATGTCTGCTCAACATATACTCATACATCATAGATACATAGGTGTCACATCAATTATATGTGAAGGGGACATGTCCCCCTCACATTAAAAAAAAGAAAATCATTTGGAAACCCACACACACACACAAATTTATCATGAAATATTGGTTCACCCAGCGTTGTTTTTATTTGTTCGTGAACTAATCCATTCCACTTGATTAATAGGAGAATACTCAAACCACTAAAAGTAAATGGTAAATGGACTGTACTTGGCAAGACACTTAACCCCGAGTTGCTCCTGGTAGGACTGGAAAGCACCTTGCATGGTAGTCTGCCGCTACCGGTGTATGAATGTGTGTAGCATTCAATGTGTGTAGCACTTTGAGATTTTCACTAATGAAAAGTGCGTTATAAATTGAATTCATTATTATTATTATTATTACTTATACAGCACATTTCTATCTTATCAAGACACTCAAAGATCTTTACAACACAATCTGTGCCTCATTAACCCATTCATACAACAATCTACTAGATCTATACAAAGACTAATTAGAGCTTTATCACATTCATACACTCATGGGACATATCAGAGGCAATGAGGGGTTTATTGTCTTGCCCAGGGACACTTCAGCATCAAATCAATCAGAATCAAACCCCCCAACTCTTGCATTGGAAGATAACTTCTCCAACCAGCTACAACTGCCATGAGTCCACTCCAGGTTTTCCTGGTTACGTACAACAACTCCACACCTCATGCAACGTTTCTCTGAGGTCACTTGGCTTGGCAGGGCGCTCATCTCTTCAGGTGGTTTTGTCGATGGGTTAGGGTGCAGGAGGGCGAGACACTTCTGTGTTGCACGCTAGCTTAAGGCCCCGGCAGAGCTCTGCGTAAGGCAGTACGCCGCTGTGCGCCGTACGTACGCAGAGACACAAGCGTAGCCCCGCAGGGCACGAATGCGCAAAGCTCAAATTTTACGACTGCGTACGCGAGGCGCGTTGTCTCACAATAAACTGCCCGGCGCGGACTGTTTTGTATGTGACACAAATGTATTAAATTCCCCTTCTTCATCCCTGATCTGGACTTTTCTTTTGTTTTTTTGCCAAAAGTCAAGTGATCGCTTCATCCTCCGATGAGAAGGAAATGAATGAATTTGTCACGAGCGAACTAAACTCATGTCCAACGTGGCTGCGCGAGGTTCTAAATATTTCCTGGTGTTCTGGTGTGCTGGACCAGCGCTCCCTGTTTTTATTTTATTTTTTAGAACTTTTTATTAACATATAAACACAGAAAACCGCTGCGCAGCCCGTGCCTTTTTTTCCCCACCCGACCTGTCAATCAATTCAGTAGGCGTGTCAGCAAATGACCAATCAGCGACCTCAGTTTGTCCCGTAGGTAAACGCTCTGCGCGCAGCTGCTCAAATTACGACAAGAATTTGGAGCGAAAACGCGAGCATTTAACGCGAGAACGTACGCAGAGCTGTGCCAGTGAACGCGTGCGCACAGAACACGCGCGTAGAGCGGCGTACAGGCAGTATGCAGAGCTCTGCCTGGGCCTTTAGTGCTACGTAAGTGCTGGCAGTTGTCCACTGGTTGGGGGGTGGGGGGTTAGGATGCTGAGAGAAGTGGAGCATGCTCTAGTCAGACAAGGAGAACTGTTGGTCAGGATACTTGTTACTCTCTAAAATAGTTATTTAATCAATTGTTCACAAATGTACAAAGTATGTAGAAAAATGTAGATAACCCATTAAAATACACGTAGGAAATGGCATTTATTATAAATTTAGTCCTCCCCAGACCCCCCACCAGTGTGCCCCCGCAACCCCACATTATAATAATGATATGTCACACAATGTCATCACTGTGTGTTTCCATACAATGGCAAAATTAGTCTCTGCATTTAACCCATCCACCACCAGATGGTGCAGTAGGCAGCTATTGGGGGGCACCCGGGGGACATTTTGGGGATGGGGTGTGCTGCCCAGAGACACCACAGGGTGTGTGGTGACCGGGGATTGAGCCTGGGACTGTTGGGTCCCAAGCCAGCTGCCCTGCCTCGAGTCTACACTATCTTGGCCCCCACATTACAAATGCTTCTGACCAGTGTATAGATATAATTGTGTGAATCTTTTAAAAAATTTCTCATGACTGACATCCATTTTTATTCTGTACATTTTTCAGCACTGATCAGTTTTTGTTCTGTTTCAAATTTTCATAAATATTTTCATGAATGTCATAAATGTTTGGCTCATTCAGGACATTCCTGCTCTGACTTTTGCTATTTGTGCTATTTTCTTTTTTATATACAGTACAGGTATATGTTTAGCTTCGTCTGCCATGTTTTCCTCATTGAAAGTGAATGAGCTCTCCTCACATCCTTCTAACTCTTTGAAGCAGTGCTCACTTCATTTCTTTGTGCTAATTTCTGCTTCCTTTGGCTCCTTTCAGCCTTTTTCTGCTAAACTACTGCTTTTCAGCTACCTTTTAGGTATTTTCTGCAAATTTGAGCCATTTTCAGCAGTTTTTTTTAACTATTTGATTTATTTTTAAACATTTAAACATTTAATGTTTTTATCAGACTGTTTCTGACCGTTTCAGCTTTTTTTGCTGCTTCATCTACTTTTTTATTTTAAATAATTTCAGCTTTTGTCTGCTCATTTCAGTTTATTTTTTATTTTTTACTAATTTCAGATTCCTTGTAATCTATTCAGCCTCTCTCCTTCTGCTTACTCTGCTCGATTGTACTACATTCAGCTTTATCTACACCAGGGGTCACCAACCTTTTTGAAACTGAGAGCTACTTCGTGGGTACGGAGTCATACAAAGGGCACCAGTTTGATAAACTCTTCGGAAATAACAAAGCGTAAATTGAAAAAAATGTATAACAAACATATTTTTAAGAACATATTTTTAAGATAGACATTTTAAAATATATATATAAATACAAAAAAATAATAACAACTGAATAAAATGAAATTTTAAATGCAGCTTAGTAGTGAGTTGTGCTTTTTTTAGAACAGGTCTGCGGGCACCTCAACCCGACCGGGTGCCCGCGGACCCTGTGTTGGTGACCCCTGCTCTACACAGTTCTGCTGCTTTCTGCTGTTATCTTCCTGTTTTCAGCTAACGTCAGCTGTTTGCAGCTGTTAGTGATGAAATCTTTTCAGCTTGGTTTCAACTTCTTCAGCAGAAAAATCATTCAGCAATAAGTTTTTCAAAAACAGCTAAAACTCTGGCATTGAAGGCGACATATTCCTTAATGATGCTACACACGACTGAACTGTAAAGTTTGATCAGATCTTCGATCTCTGATGAGTGTTTGTGCCACATGTTTGTTTTGCAGCTGACATCTGCCCTGCTGACTCACAAAGCTATAAAGTAGCCATCGCTGTGTGCGTGACGCTGCTGGTGCTCGTGCTGGTGGTGGTGCTGGTGTACCTGCTGAGCCGCAGAAAAAGAACAGAAGGTTACCAGTCTCTGTGAGGAGTGCCCAGCGAGCGAGGCGCAGCTTCTTTATTTGGGTAAACGTGAGTCCTGCTGAGACCTGCAGGACGTTTCAGACCACAAACATGTTTCCTTGATCTACGATTAATAACGGTGTGTCAAACTGGGCCACATGTTGGAGTCTTATTTACAAATGGAACCAAAGATCAGATTTATTTCTCTCTTAACAAAAGCAAACTCATGATAGCTCTTTTTAAGTGATGGGATTTTTACAATTACAGTACATCATTATCCAATGATGACATATCTATGGGTACAATCATTTTTAACACATTATAGAAGTGTTACCTCAGAGGTAAAGTCTAATTACAATTTTTAGGGATGCTGATTATCAAATGTCTCAACGAAAAGGGTTCATATTGTCAACGTAAAATACATAAACGCAACATCAATTATTGATTTAAAATAGTTTAAATGTCCTTTTAATAATATTATAGTTGATTTTTGTTTCCCCATTTTCTCTGAAAGGGAAATAAACTTTCTGTATTTAATTTCTTTGTTTGTAGCCAGGTCTCTTGTAAATGAGTCCTCGAGACTCAATGGGATTAACCTGACTAAATAAAGGTTGAATGAATAATACCTTGCTGTACAGGTGTTTCTTCTGAATTCTGTTTAAATTTTTTATCAACACAAAGGGAAAAAGGACTATGTTATATTGTAAGAAACAATTTGAATTGAACTACAGGTACTCCCCGACTTACGAGCGAATCGACATACGAGGTTCCGGACTTACGAGCTCACTAACGAACAGTAAATTTGTACAGAACATACAAAAAATACAGCACTTTTATGTGTTTTTAGATGAAAGTGTGTTAGCTAACCGTTTGTAAACAAGTTTCTGAGCATGTTTATGAACTAGTATGAACGTTTGTGATGAAAAACGAGTGTTCGTAGTAGCGCTAGCATAAATTTTCCAACTTACGACGAAAATCCGGACTTACGAGCAACACGTGTTTCGGGTTCCGACGTACGAGATTTCGTGTTACGAGCACCTCGTATGAACGAAACTCACTCGTAAGTCGGGGATCACCTGTATTTGCCTTTTTAATACTTCTTGCTGTGCCTTTCTTGATTAAGCTGAACTATAAAATCTACTTTGTTGTCTTCTGTTACACGTGGGGGTCGTAACTTGGAAAATGAAAGACTTGAAAAAGACTTGAAAGTACTGAAGAGAACTGTTTTGTTATAAATAAGAAGGAACTGAGGTTGTTTTGTTAAAAGAAGATGTTCATATGTAAAGTTGAATCAGTTTGGTCAGACCGTCATCGTGACATGATGGATGTAGAGTCGGGCAGAACATCAGGACGGGTCACTTGAACGTTTATTTGATAGTTATGAGCACTGTTACTGGTTGTAGCTTATTCTGCCAATAAAATCTACTGTTGTGAAACATTTGTTGTCCATTTTTTTAAACAGTTCTTGTCTGAATTCTCAGATTTGTATGTCTGACTTATTATTAATCCAGAGTTTTTTTTAGATTTGATATGAGAGATCATATCTCTCCAGTTTTAGCTTCTCTCCATTGACTCCCTATCAAATTCAGAATTGAATTCAAAATTTTAATTCTAACATACAAAGTTCTCAACAACCTAGCTTCTATGGGGTGCCATTTGTAAAATTGCACAGTCAAAAATTAACATAAATTATTTGGTTTATTTAGATTTTAATAAGAAATTTAAAATATACATGTATATATTTTCAAAGTCATATTTTCAACATGTTATTCATACATTTATAAATGTCATAGTTCCCAACTAAATATTTAATTTACAAAATAAATATTTAGTTTACAAACTAAATACTTAACTTAGAATTTAAATATTTAGTTAGTAAACTAAATATTTAGGTGTAAATTAAATGTTTCATTTACACCTAAATATTTAGTTTACTAACTAAATATTTTATTTATACCTAAATATTTAGTTAGTAAACTAAATATTTAATTTGCTAACTAACTATTTAGCTCGGACCTAAATATATATTTTACAAACTAAACATTTAATTTGCAAAATATATATTTGATTTGCTAACTAAATATTTACCTCAGACCTAAATATTTAACTCGTTAGCTAAATATTTAACTTGCTACCTAAATGTTTAACTTGCAGAGCTAAATATTTAGTCAATATGCAAATTCCTTGCCAAAAAACGGACGTGTACTTTCAAAATAAAAGCCGAACTCATGTGACGTAACATTCACACACCCACACACAAACAGAGTGGTGTAGTGTACGCGGTCCAGTGCAGCGAGGACTGTCCAGACCGCTACATTGGAGAAACTAAGCAGCCCATTCACAAACGATTGTCCCAACACAGGAGAGCAACCTCTTCTGGACCAAAATCAGCTGTTCACCTCCACCTCACAGACAAGGGTCACTCTTTTGAGGACCAGAATGTGCAAAATTTGGACCGAGAGCACAGATGGTTTGAGAGGAGGTGAAGGAAGCTGTTTATGTTAAGAGAGAAAAACCTTCTTTTGACAGAGGAGGAGGTCTGAGATTCCAACTTTCAAAAATGTATAATGCAGCTTTAGGACTGATTCCCAGACGATTTTCACACCTGATGGGAACAGAGGAGCCTCGTCTGTGAACTAGACTAACAAAGACCTTAAGAAATCCCTACTGTTGAGGTGTGAGGTGTGATTTGTCAATTTCCATAGGTATGTGTGTATCTTATCTCAGCCTTTAAAACCTTACTCCCACACTCTGCTCTTTGAATTGAGAAAGCTCCTCGGATGAGAAGCGAGACGTCTTCTGTTACAAATAAAGTCCAGTTGTTTCTGTATTGAACGCCATTTTTTGATTATATCATCACTTGCTTCTGCCGAGGACGGACGCTCCCCCTCCCACGCCGCTTTGCTTTGCTGCTCTGTCTGTCTGTGAAACTGCTTCTGAGCCTCTCTTGCATATCTTCCAAACAAAAAACTATGGACTTATTTGGCCAGTTGTTCCCTCTACACAATTTGATAACATTTCTTCAAAGAGAAGACAGGCTTTAGGCGAGCCAATTTGCCCTGTTGGCATGCACACAGCTGGATATCTCATTGACTTGAAGAGTCGATGATGTGTCTATCTCTGCTGTCATCTGTGGATTTTAAGGACACATATTTAATTGGATTTACGATAACTGGTTCCTGCTTTTTGGATTTGGCTTGTTGCTTGTTTCATCTACAATCAAGGAAGTCATCGGCAGCAAATTGGGACCCGATCACGTTGCTTGCCTTTGTGATGGCTTGGTTCTTGCCTGTGTACCCAGACTCAGTTGCCTTGGGCAGAATGGATCAGATCTCGGGGATTTTTACTCAGGCACGTTCCATCGGTGTTTCCACGTAATATGGACATTTCGGAACCATTTTTGGACCAACACAGACTCAAGGTAGATGTCATTATGTTCTGCCTGTACCCAAAGCAACTTTGTGTTTATCTGAATCTGGCTCCCCTGGCTGACTTTGATGGCCACCTTATCTGAATTCGCCTGGAGGACATGTAATCTGACGCTCACCCCCTGCCCATCGGGGAACTCCACCATCAACCAGAGTGAACCAGCTGAATAAACATTCTGTCATTGTCACGATCCATTTAGGTTTGAACCCAAAAGCAAGCAGGATGATGAAGCAGGAGATTTGTTTTAAAATAATACTTATTTATTGTAAAACAACACAAAAAAAAAAGCCAACATGGCGGCAAAAACTTATAAACTAAGATTTAGGCAGGCAAACAGGATGGGTAAAGATTCAGGTAGGAACAGGGAAGGACCGTGCTGAACTAAATAGGACGTGGACAGAAGGGGCAAAAAATAAGACAGAAAGGAGTAAGTGTGAGGACAGAAGGGTCAGGCTAAAGGGAGGGGGGTCAGCGGGGCCGCTGACCATGACATAGCCCCCCCTTTAAGGTCCGGCATCCTGACGGACTTTCCAGAAAAAATAAGGAACCCAAGCTAGAACAGGGCGGGTGGAGGGGGCAAACACAAGGACAGAGGGCAAGGGTAAAATACCTAAACAAAAACCCGACAGGACCAGACCTGGGAGCAAGGAGAAACCAAAACACAAATACACAGAAACGGCCCTGGGCTACGTGCAAAACAAGGGACAGCCCAGGGGCCGTCCAGAGCAAGGCCAAAGATCAGGCGGACGTCCCAGGGACCTTCCAGAGCGGGACCAGGGTTCGGGCGGACGTCCAGAGTTGAACCAGAGTTCGAAGAAGGGCAGAGCTGGGCCAGAGAGGGTGATGCTGGCAGCTGCTGGGCCAGAGAGGGCGATGCTGGCAGCTGCTGGGCCAGAGAGGGCGGTGCTGGCAGCAGCCGATGCGTGGTTGGGTGCCAATGATGAGTCTTCGGTGACAAGTTCAGAGCCCACGGCACGGGAAACTGGGGGTCCCTCCTGGGACCCTTTGGCACACAAAACTTGAGGGGGTCCCTCTGGAGACATGAGGAGCTCTGGAGACTTAGACACTGGAGACACAGCAGGCACTGCAGGTGTGGGGGTCTGTGGGGCTTCTGCAGCAGCCGACGTGAAGAGCTGTGGGGCCTCTGCAGCAGCCGACATGAAGAGCTGTGGGGCCTCCACTGCAGCAGCCGACGTGAAGAGCTGTGGGGCCTCCACTGCAGGAGCCGACGTGAAGAACTGTGGGGCCTCTGCAGCTGCCGACGTGAAGAACTGTAGGGCCTCCACTGCAGCAGTTGACGTGAAGAGCTGTGGGGCCTCTGCAGCAGCCGACGTGAAGAGCTGTGGGGCCTCTGCAGCAGCCGACGTGAAGAGATGTGGGGCCTCTTGCAGCAGCCGACGTGAAGAGCTGTGGGGCCTCTGCAGCAGCCGACGTGGAGGATTTAGGCTCAGCAGTAGACAATAAGGAGGCTACTTCTCTTCTTGCAGTCTTAACTAATGTCAATAGTTGAGTGCGGCCTGGGTTTGGTATTAACTCAGTCCTAGTGGTAATTAAATGCTCCATGATGGAATATGTTCTGAATTTATATTGAGGATCAGGGTTTTTGGTAGCAGCATTAAGTAGTCTCTCAATCTGTTGGATAATAACAGTGGTCTCTGCAGCAACAGTGGGTGACAAGGAGGTCTGTGGAGCCCCTGCAGCGGCAGCGGGCGACGTGGAGGTCAGTGGAGCCCCTGCAACGGCAACGGGTGACGTGGAGGTCTGTAGAGCCCCTGCGGCGACAGCGGGTGACATGAAGGTCTGTGGAGCCCCTGTGGCGGCAACGGGCAACGTGGAGGTCTGTGGAGCCCCTGCAACGGCAGGAATGGGCGACATGAAGGTCTGTGGAGCCCCTGCAACGGCAGCAATGGGCGACATGAAGGTCTGTGGAGCCCTTGCGGTACCAGCGGGCAACATGAAGGTCAGTGGAGCCCTACGGCGGCAGCAACGGGCAACATGAAGGTCTGTAGAGCCCCTGCAACTGCAGCAACGGGCGACATGAAGGTCTGTGGAGCCCCTGCGGTGGCAGCGGGCAACATGAAGGTCAGTGGAGCCCCTGCGGCGGCAGCGGGTGACGTGAGGGTCAGTGGAGCCCCTGCGGCGGCAGCGGGCGAGGTAAGGGTAAGTGGAGCCCCTGCGACAGCAGCGGGCAACATGAGGGTCTGTGGAGCCCCTGCAACGGCAGCGGGTGACATGAGGGTCTGTGGAACCCTTGCGATGGCAGCGGGCGACATGAGGGTCTGTGGAGCCCCTGCAACGGCAGCGGGTGACATGAGGGTCTGTGGAGCCCTTGCGACGGCAGAGGACGACATGAGGATCAGTGGAGCCCCTGCGACGGCAGCGGGCTACATGAGGGTCAGTGGAGCCCCTACGCTGGCAGCGGGCGACGTGAGGGTCAGTGGAGCCCCTGCGATGGCAACGGGCAATGTGAGGGTCAGTGGAGCCACTGCGACGGCAGCGGGCGACATGAGGGTCAGTGGAGCCCCTACGCTGGCAGCGGGCAAAGTGAGGGTCAGTGGAGCCCCTGCGATGGCAGCAGGCGACATGAGGGTCTGTGGAGCCCCTGCGATGGCAGCGGGCGACGTTAAGGTCAGTGGAGCCACTGCGATGGCAACGGGCGACATGAGGGTCAGTGGAGCCCCTGCGATGGCAGCGGGCGACATGCGGGTCAGTGGAGCCCCTACGACGGCAACGGGCGACATGAGGGTCAGTGGAGCCCCTGCGATGGCAGCGGGCAAAATGAGGGTCTGTGGAGCCCCTACGACGGCAACGGGTGACATGAGGGTCAGTGGAGCCCCTGCAATGGCACCGGGCGACATGAGGGTCAGTGGAGCCCCTGCGGGGGCAACGGGCGACATGAGGGTCAGTGGAGCCCATGCGATGGCAACGGGCGACATGAGGGTCAGTGGAACCTCTACAATGGCAGCGGGCGACATGAGGGTCAGTGGAGCCCATGCGATGGTAGCGGACAACATGAGGGTCAGTGGAGCCCCTGCAATGGCAACGGGTGACATGAGGGTCTGTGGAGCCCCTGGGACGGCAGCGGGCGACATGAGGGTCAGTGGAGCCTCTGCGATGGCAGTGGGCAACATTAGGGTGTGTGGAACCCCTGCGATAGCAGCGGGTGACATGAGGGTCTGTGGAGCCCCTGCGATGGCATCGGGCGACATGAGGGTCTGTAGAGCCCCTGCGATGGCAGCGGGCGACATGAGGGTCTGTGGAGCCCATGCGATGGCAACGGGTGACATGGAGGTCTGTAGAGTCCTTGCAGCAGCAGCGGGTGACATGAAGGTCTGTGGAGCCCCTGCGGCGGCAACGGGCAACGTTGAGGTCTGTAGAGTCCCTGCAATGGCAGCGGGTGACGTGGAGGTCTACAGAGCCCTTGCGGCGGCAGCGGGCGACATGAATGTCTGTGGAGCCCCTGCAACGGCAGCAATGGGCGACATGAAGGTCTGTGGAGCCCCTACGGTTGCAGCGGGCAACATGAAGGTCAGTGGAGCCCCTGCGGCGGCAGCAACGGGCGACATGAAGGTCTGTAGAGCCCTTGCAACGGCAGCAACGGGCGACATGAAGGTCTGTGGAGCCCCTACGGCGGCAACGGGTAACATGAAGGTCAGTGGAGACCCTAGGGTGGCAGCGGGCGACGTGAGGGTCATTGGAGCCCCTACGGCGGCAGCGGGCAACGTGAGGGTCAGTGGAGCCCCTGCGACGGCAGCGGGCGACATAAGGGTCTATGGAGCCCCTGCGATGGCAACGGGTGACATGAGGGTCTGTGGAGCCCCTGCAATGGCAGCGGGTGACATGAGGGTCTGTGGAGCCCCTGGGACGGCAGAGGGCGACATGAGGGTCAGTGGAGCCCCTGCGACGGCAGCGGGCGACATGAGGGTCAGTGGAGCCCCTACGCTGGCAACGGGCGATGTGAAGGTCAGCGGAGCCCCTGCGATGGCAGTGGGCGATGTGAGGGTCAGTGGAGCCACTGCGATAGCAGCGGGCGACATGAGGGTCAGTAGAGCCCTTACGTTGGTAGCGGGCGACGTGAGGGTCAGAGGAGCCCCTGCGATGGCAGCGGGCGACATGAGGGTCTGTGGAACCCCTGCGACGGCAACGGGCGACATGAGGGTCAGTGGAGCCCCTACGCTGGCAGCGGGCGACGTGAGGGTCAGTGGAGCCACTGCGACGGCAACGAGCGACATGAGGGTCAGTGGAGCCCCTGCGATGGCAGCGGGCGACATGAGGGTCAGTGGACCCCCTACGACGGCAGCGGGTGACATGAGGGTCAGTGGAGCCCCTGCGATAGCAGCGGGCAACATGAGGGTCTGTGGAGCCCCTGCGACGGCAACGGGTGACATGAGGGTCAGTGGAGCCTCTGCGGTGGTAGCGGGCGACATGAGGGTCAGTGGAGCCCTTGCGATGGCACCGGGCAACATGAGGGTCAGTGGAGCCCCTGCGATGGCAGCGGGCGACATGAGGGTCAGTGGAGCCCATGCGATGGCAGCGGGAGACATGAGGGTCAGTGGAACCCCTGCAATGGCAGCGGGCGACATGAGGGTCAGTGGAGCCCATGCCATGGCAACGGGCGACATGAGGGTCAGTGGAGCCCTTGCAACGGCAGCGGGCGACATGAGGGTCAGTGGAGCCCCTGCAATGGCAGCGGGTGACATGAGGGTCTGTGGAGCCCTGGGACGGCAGCGGGCGACATGAGGGTCAGTGGAGCACCTGCGACGGCAGCGGGCGACATGAGGGTCTGTGGAGCCCCTGCGATGGCAGCGGGCGACATGAGGGTCAGTGGAGCCCTTGCAACGGCAGCGGGTGACATGAGGGTCAGTGGAGCCCCTGCAACGGCAGCAATGGGCGACATGAAGGTCTGTGGAGCCCTTGCGGTACCAGCGGGCAACATGAAGGTCAGTGGAGCCCTACGGCGGCAGCAACGGGCAACATGAAGGTCTGTAGAGCCCCTGCAACTGCAGCAACGGGCGACATGAAGGTCTGTGGAGCCCCTGCGGTGGCAGCGGGCAACATGAAGGTCAGTGGAGCCCCTGCGGCGGCAGCGGGTGACGTGAGGGTCAGTGGAGCCCCTGCGGCGGCAGCGGGCGAGGTAAGGGTAAGTGGAGCCCCTGCGACAGCAGCGGGCAACATGAGGGTCTGTGGAGCCCCTGCAACGGCAGCGGGTG